>CM040774.1:36055143-36337643 GCA_022829085.1 Abramis brama | reverse complement strand
ATATATATATATATATATATATTGAAATGATCTAAAAAAAAATCCCATACAAAGATTGCATTGTAGCTGAAGAACTAACAATTTCTTTAGCATCAATTTCATTATCATCTTTATCTTAAGAATAAATTTGTAGTTTAATGTAAACATGGAGAATGTAACATGAATTCAAAACAGTAGAGAGGTCCTTAGTGGAAAATATATATATATATATATACCAACGCATTCTCATCCTATGGCGTCATATACTGACGCTTTTGAAATTTCTTCAATATCCGACGCACAGGGCACCCTTTAGCGTCAATATGAGACGCCTGTTATGGGTAGGTTTAGGTCTGGGGTAGGTTTAGGGTTAGACCGCTAGGAGGCGCCTCCCAGGCTCATATTTATCTGCGTCTCATATTGACGCCTAAGGGTGCCCTGTGCGTTGTGCTAAGTATACTACAAATACATTTACATATTTATGTGCTTAATAAAAAATACCCTGCAATTGTACTTTTTGTATATTAAACTGGTATTCTTAAAGTCTGCTAAATTGGATGTGTAATTTTTAATGTAAATGTTACTAACCAAAATGTGCAATGCTACCTATTGTTAGTGGGGTTTTTTAGCTCATTTTCTTATGACTGATAAAGTGTGGTATGGTGAAAAAACTTTGCTAGATTGTTCTAGAAGAATGACTTGATTTGAGACATGAATGAAGTGTTTTCCGTTTGCTTTTTGAATGTGAAATGAGCTCAAAGTTTGATAAAAAAAAGTGACTTTTGGGTCACTTGGGTCCTAGATACTTAAATAATAATAATAATAATAATAATAAACATAAGGTAAATCTTTTGTAACATTTCTTAAGAATGTTCTTATCTGTTTTCTTAAGATTTAATCTTAAGAAGAATTTTAATTTAAAGAATGATCTTAAAAATGCTACAAAAAGTCAGAAAGTGTTCTCTGTTTATGAGAATATGCATTTATCTCACTGGTGTTTGTAGGTACATTGGCAGCATTGAACTGTTCACATGCTTCTGTACAGAAAGAACAACATGTTCCTAGATCTGTTCTGCAGAAACGGCCCTTGCCTCTTCAAGGAATTCCATCATTTATTTCCATGAATGAATCATTTTCATCCTTCCTGTGTGTGATTATGACGTTTCCAGAATGGTTACAACACTAATCATTTGCTTTGTTTCTTAAGGGTGTAACAGCCAAACAAACATGACTCAGGTAAAATTACATGTCACTCATGGGCACTTTCAGAGACAGGATTTCTGACTCTAAATGATGTTTTATTAACAAAGTTCGAGAGGAGCACGTTCAAATAATTGATCCAATTATCACATCATTCCAACCAGCTGTCAACATTCAGTAATCAACATGTCAATCCAAACAGCATGAGTGGAGACCTACACTCACCTAAAGGATTATTAGGAACACCTGTTCAATTTCTCATTAATGCAATTATCTAATCAACCAATCACATGGCAGTTGCTTCAATGCATTTAGGGGTGTGGTCCTGGTCAAGACTCCAAACTGAATGTCAGAATGGGAAAGAAAGGTGATTTAAGCAATTTTGTGCGTGGCATGGTTGTTGGTGCCAGACGGGCCGGTCTGAGTATTTCACAATCTGCTCAGTTACTGGGATTTTCACGCACAACCATTTCTAGGGTTTACAAAGAATGGTGTGAAAATGGAAAAACATCCAGTATGCGGCAGTCCTGTGGGCGAAAATGCCTTGTTGATGCTAGAGGTCAGAGGAGAATGGGCCGACTGATTCAAGCTGATAGAAGAGCAACTTTGACTGAAATAACTACTCGTTACAACCGAGGTATGCAGCAAAGCATTTGTGAAGCCACAACACGCACAACCTTGAGGCGGATGGGCTACAACAGCAGAAGACCCCACCGGGTACCACTCATCTCCACTACAAATAGGAAAAAGAGGCTACAATTTGTACGAGCTCACCAAAATTGGACAGTTGAAGACTGGAAAAATGTTGCCTGGTCTGATGAGTCTCGATTTCTGTTGAGACATTCAGATGGTAGAGTCAGAATTTGGCATAAACAGAATGAGAACATGGATCCATCATGCCTTGTTACCACTGTGCAGGCTGGTGGTGGTGGTGTAATGGTGTGGGGGATGTTTTCTTGGCACACTTTAGGCCCCTTAGTGCTAATTGGGCATTGTTTAAATGCCACGGCCTACCTGAGCATTGTTTCTGACCATGTCCATCCCTTTATGACCACCATGTACCCATCCTCTGATGGCTACTTCCAGCAGGATAATGCACCATGTCACAAAGCTCGAATCATTTCAAATTGGTTTCTTGAACATGACAATGAGTTCACTGTACTAAAATGGCCCCCACAGTCACCAGATCTCAACCCAATAGAGCATCTTTGGGATGTGGTGGAACGGGAGCTTCGTGCCCTGGATGTGCATCCCACAAATCTCCATCAACTGCAAGATGCTATCCTATCAATATGGGCCAACATTTCTAAAGAATGCTTTCAGCACTTTGTTGAATCAATGCCACATAGAATTAAGGCAGTTCTGAAGGCGAAAGGGGGTCAAACACAGTATTAATATGGTGTTCCTAATAATCCTTTAGGTGAGTGTATATATATACTCATTTGACTCACCAATGTTCCTCGACCAATGGAAAATGTATTGAGTATAACCAGCACATAGTCCACAGTTAGGGTGGGTATAACTTTACTTAAAGAAACCCAACTAGCAAGTAGAATTTAAGGTTTTTTGTTTGTTTTTCTTCCTGGAGGTTGAGGAGCTCAGTGTGGAAGCTGGAGGAGCTGAACACGCAGCGCCAGCTGAAGCTTGGGCTTTGGTCCTATAGGATGGTAAAGGTTCCTTTTTTTTTTTTTGAATGATGACGTCCCAATGTGATCACACCTCAGTCCAATAGATGGCGGTAATGCACAATGATTGCAAGCTGCCAATAAAATTTACCGAAGAAGAAGAATGTTCCTCGACAGTTTTTCAGCATAGGAGCAGCAACCACAGCCGCGAAAAAAAGGCCTCTCCCAGCACCAGATTCAAACGCTTGGTCGCTGGTCATCAGAAGCTTTCAAGAATTACATCCGATTCAACCGCTTCCACATCAAAGAAGCTCAACAAACACTTATCAGCTAACTTCAGCTCCAGCTCGTTCTCCCACTCAAACCCACAAGCCATCTTTTCCAACTCAAACCACTAAAGTAGAGGCTATTCAATTCCAGCGCCACAGCAGAGATGTCCCTTCTGCTCCCACAGGAGCTCAGTTTCTTTGGAAATTTCCTCAACTGTCGCAGCTGTGATGTTCTCTCACACTCCCGCAGGAGCTCAGTTTCTCTGGAAATTTCCCCCACTGTCGCAGCAGTGATGTTCTCTCACGCTCCCGCAGGAGCTCAGTTTCTCTGGAAATTTCCCCCACTGCCGCAGCAGTGATGTTCTCTCACGCTCCCGCAGGAGCACAGTTTCTCTGGAAATTTCCCCCACTGTCGCAGCAGTGATGTTCTCTCACGCTCCCGCAGGAGCTCAGTTTCTCTGGAAATTTCCTCAACTGTCGCAGCAGTGATGTTCTCTCACGCTCCCGCAGTAGCTCAGTTTCTCTGGAAATTTCCTCAACTGTCGCAGCAGTGATGTTCTCTCACGCTCCCGCAGGAGCTCAGTTTCTCTGGAAATTTCCTCAACTGTCGCAGCAGTGATGTTCTCTCACGCTCCCGCAGGAGCTCACTTTCTCTGGAAATTTCCCCCACTGTCGCAGCAGTGATGTTCTCTCACGCTCCCGCAGGAGCTCAGTTTCTCTGGAAATTTCCTCAACTGTCGCAGCAGTGATGTTCTCTCACGCTCCCGCAGGAGCTCAGTTTCTCTGGAAATTTCCTCAACTGTCGCAGCAGTGATGTTCTCTCACGCTCCCGCAGGAGCTCACTTTCTCTGGAAATTTCCCCCACTGCCGCAACAGTGATGTTCTCTCACGCTCCCGCAGGAGCTCAGTTTCTCTGGAAATTTCCCCCACTGCCGCAACAGTGATGTTCTCTCACATTCCCGCAGGAGCTCAGTTTCTCTGGAAATTTCCCCCACTGCCACAGCAGTGATGTTCTCTCACGCTCCCGCAGGAGCTCAGTTTCTCTGGAAATTTCCCCCACTGTCGCAGCAGTGATGTTCTCTCACGCTCCCGCAGGAGCTCAGTTTCTCTGGAAATTTCCCCCACTGTCGCAGCAGTGATGTTCTCTCACGCTCCCGCAGGAGCTCAGTTTCTCTGGAAATTTCCCCACTGCCGCAGCAGTGATGTTCTCTCACGCTCCCGCAGGAGCTCAGTTTCTCTGGAAATTTCCCCCACTGTCGCAGCAGTGATGTTCTCTCACGCTCCCGCAGGAGCTCAGTTTCTCTGGAAATTTCCCCCACTGCCGCAGCAGTGATGTTCTCTCACGCTCCCGCAGGAGCTCAGTTTCTCTGGAAATTTCCCCCACTGCCGCAGCAGTGATGTTCTCTCACGCTCCCGCAGGAGCTCAGTTTCTCTGGAAATTTCCCCCACTGCCGCAGCAGCGATTTTCTCTCACGCTCCCGCAGGAGCTCAGTTTCTCTGGAAATTTCCCCACTGCCGCAGCAGCGATGTTCTCTCACACTCCCGCAGGAGCTCAGTTTCTCTGGAAATTTCCTCAACTGCCGCAGCAGTGATGTTCTCTCACATTCCCGCAGGAGCTCAGTTTCTCTGGAAATTTCCCCCACTGCCACAGCAGTGATGTTCTCTCACGCTCCCGCAGGAGCTCAGTTTCTCTGGAAATTTCCCCCACTGTCGCAGCAGTGATGTTCTCTCACGCTCCCGCAGGAGCTCAGTTTCTCTGGAAATTTCCCCCACTGTCGCAGCAGTGATGTTCTCTCACGCTCCCGCAGGAGCTCAGTTTCTCTGGAAATTTCCCCACTGCCGCAGCAGTGATGTTCTCTCACGCTCCCGCAGGAGCTCAGTTTCTCTGGAAATTTCCCCCACTGCCGCAGCAGTGATGTTCTCTCACGCTCCCGCAGGAGCTCAGTTTCTCTGGAAATTTCCCCCACTGCCGCAGCAGTGATGTTCTCTCACGCTCCCGCAGGAGCTCAGTTTCTCTGGAAATTTCCCCCACTGCCGCAGCAGCGATTTTCTCTCACGCTCCCGCAGGAGCTCAGTTTCTCTGGAAATTTCCCCACTGCCGCAGCAGCGATGTTCTCTCACACTCCCGCAGGAGCTCAGTTTCTCTGGAAATTTCCTCAACTGCCGCAGCAGCGATGTTCTCTCACGCTCCCGCAGGAGCTCAGTTTCTCTGGAAATTTCCTCAACTGCCGCAGCAGCGATGTTCTCTCACGCTCCCGCAGGAGCTCAGTTTCTCTGGAAATTTCCTCAACTGCCGCAGCAGCGATGTTCTCTCACGCTCCCGCAGGAGCTCAGTTTCTCTGGAAATTTCCCCCACTGCCACAGCAGCGATGTTCTCTCACGCTCCCGCAGGAGCTCAGTTTCTCTGGAAATTTCCCCCACTGCCACAGCAGCAATGTTCTCTCACGCTCCCGCAGGAGCTCAGTTTCTCTGGAAATTTCCTCAACTGCCACAGCAGTGATGTTCTCTCACACTCCCGCAGGAGCTCAGTTTCTCTGGAAATTTCCCCCACTGCCGCAGCAGTAATGTTCTCTCACACTCCTGCAGGAGCTCAGTTTCTCTGGAAATTTCCTCAACTGCCGCAGCATTGATGTTCTCACACTTCTGACGCCACGACCATCAAAAAACTCATCCCATGACGCAAGAAGCCCTCCTGATCCAGTGACCAAATTCCCTCCATAAGATAGGCACAACTTCAGCCTTCACACTCTGCAAAGTTTTGGGGGGATCAACATCATTCCTTAGTTTGCAAATTTTGGGGGAGTACTCTGGGTTCGGGCCCAATTTCCGAGCTCAGAGCCCTCTCCCTGGACAGCACGCCAAATATGCATACCATTTATTCCATCTAACTTATTTGTAAGTGTGAACTGGTGAAAATAAGATCAAAACCATAGATCACATAAAGCTTTATTCCAAATGTCTTAAACCTTTCACCAATTTAGACAAGCTCAAAGCATTTACATTTTTAAAAGCATCTTAAGACACGTTTTTGCTTCTGAATAATTTACCTACCTTTTATTTAACTACCTTTATTTTATCTCTAATTTCTTTTAAAAGTTCTTTTTTTTCCCTGAATTATGTCATTCAAAACCAAGGAAAAATAATAAGGTTTTGTAAGTGGTTGCTAGGGTGTTCTGGGTAGTTGCTAGGTTTCTTACTAGTCCTGCACCTCATGTCTGATCTTCTGGTATCAGGTCAATTTCTCAACGTAATCCATAAAACAGGCAAATGGTCAAAATACAGGGCAGATAAATCAAACAATAAACAACAGGGCAGAAAACACAGACAATCTAGGAAATCCAAGAAACCAGTTAGAAGATCAAAACCATGACACAGTAAACCAAGAGAGCCCTCAGACACTTACAACTACAAGACTTTACAAATTTATGGGTACAGGTTTATGGGTATACAAGGATAATGAGAAACAGGTGAATGTAGTCATGGATAATGAGCCCAGGCAATGGGAAATGGGAGATGTAGATGTGGAAGGCTATGGCTGCGTCCGAAACCGCATACTTCCCTACTATTTAGTATGGGAAAAAGAGTAGGCGAGCGAAAGAGTATGCACGAATCCAAAAGAGTAGGCGAGAATTACCTGGATGACGTACTAATTATCGCGAGATTCGGACTTAAGTGCGTTTGAATATGCCTACTTTCCTACTATATAGTAGGCGAAAACAGTACATGAAGGAAGCAGTACGTTCGAAACATCAGTAGTATTCATAAAAGAGTAGGCGAGAAGTTCCCGGATGACTTACTGCTTCCGGCCAGATTTTCGAGTGCTCAACCGATGGATACTCTTCTATCCCAGGAGGCCACGCGAGAGGATACGTCATTATCAAACATCGCAGAGATCAGCGACGCGGGTGCTTTCAAATGTGAGTAAACACGGTTCCTTGTGTTAAAATTGCATGTGTTGAACTACTGTAGAGTAACGTTAAACTGTTGAATTGTTGAAGGTGTAAAGACGTTACACAGTATATGTGACAAGTGTTCCTAACTCATTTAATTTACAATAGGTTTACTATAGTCTGTTATATTAATGGTTATATTAGAATACGTATTAAGGTTGTCACTGTTAAAAACTAGACGAGTAATATTGAGAAGTGGAATGCAGATAATGCTGATCCTTCTATGGGTTGATTATTCGTCGATGTATTGGTAATGCCTCGGGGCTTCTGTAGGGGGGTCGCATGCGCTCGCTTCTCTTCCTCATTCAATACAGACGAGTGAAGGCGAGAGCTGCGTCATGTGTGTTTCTTAAACCTTCTCCCGTTACTTTTTCCCTTTTTAAGGTAGTTACCACTCACAAAGCAATGTAGATATTAACACGTTTATAATACATTTCGTTATGGTATTATGGTTTTATATGAGTAAAATAGACGTTTTTGCAGTGTTTAAAGAGTTTCGTGCTAACTGCGAAGATGTGTAACTTTATACTAGCAGCTGGAGACCTCGTGGCTCCGTCGTGACCGAGTCTCGACATATACGAGTGTTTACTGTGTCATTTGTGTTTAAGCTAGTTACTACTACGTACACATATTTCTGCTGTAAAGTTCGTGTATTTATCACTATAAGGGTGATTTCATGTGATGCTGAGATACTGAATACTGCTGAATACTGTTAAAAGTACAATTAATTTTAGTGTTACTTGAGAACTCATTTAAAAAGGAGTATTAAAATGTATTTTGATAACTTTGTTTAAAACAATTAACATTTCATATGGTAATTTAGTTAAAAAGATCATTTAGAAAGCATTAAAAAGGTTGTGACTGTGGTCCTGAATCTGATGAGTGCATGAAATGTATGTTTTCTTGTATACATTGTTCAAAAGCTCATTCAATACAGACGAGTGAAGGCGAGAGCTGCGTCATGTGTGTTTCTTAAACCTTCTCCCGTTACTTTTTCCCTTTTTAAGGGTACAACATTTGGAGGCACCACTGGGATGTTTGGCTTGAGGATCACCCCTGAGCTGTAAGTGGAGTCCTTGCGTCGATCATCCCTTCAAACAACCCAGGTATCAGAGAAAAGAGTCCAGCAAGACAGTGGAAGTGGTCTTCAGACAAATCTGGCACCTTGTATCCTGAAGTGAGCAAAACTGACCACTAGGGGGTAGCAAAAAGCCAATTAAGTCAGATTAACCTTCATTTTACTGTCTGTGTCCTCTCTGATAAAATGGATTCTGAATTGGAGAAGCTGCAACTGGAGATTAAAGGAGCGTTGTACAAACTGACTATCGAACAGCTGATTAAAGTATGCAATACACTGCAGATTTCAGGACCAGGGAAAGAACATGTAACTGGTAAAACTCGCAGTCAAGTGATTTCACATGTAATAAAGTATCTTGAACGGGAAGAATTGGCCGACCTAGAGGATGAGGGTATGTCAGACCTTCTCAGTGTACACGACATAATAGACAAAATCAATACGGCAACGGACGGAAGCGAATATGAAATCTCCAGCCAAATTGAGTTACAGGAAAATCTACAGAAAGAGGTAGAGGCGCTAAGGCTTTCGTTGAAAGAAAAAGAGAACGCAATGTATGACCTAATGAAAACAAGCATGAACCCCCCTGCCAGTTCCAGCAAGCCAGAAAAGAATATGGCCCCAGCATCCCCTAATGGCTCCATGTGACGCAAAGATTTTAAGATATCTGGCCAGATAGGCGAGCCAGGGCAAAAAGATAAGCTAACATTTTCTAGCCTGGCCAAACAAATTGAAAGTGGGCTCAGCAAAGGCTATCCAGAGTCAGAGATTATTGATGCTGTAATCCGTGCTATCACACCAGGTCTGCAGTTACGAATTTACCTTGAAGGGAAAGACAAATTAACACTGCCTGCCCTTCGTAGGATCCTCAGGTGTCATTACCAGGAGAGAGGCGCCACAGAGTTATATAAACCACTCTCTTCTGAGGCTCAAAACAGTAAAGAGACCCCTCAAAACTTCCTGCTCAGGGCAATGGATCTAAGACAAAAAAATCCTGTTTGCTTCTCAGGAAGCTGATTCAAGTCTAAAATATGACCCAGTACTAGTCCAGAGTCTGTTTATGCATACAGTCCTAACTGGCCTCCAGAGTGACAATATTAAAGGTGACCTACAGCCCTACCTCCTCCAGACAGATACCTTGGATGAGCTGCTGTTGGAGAAATTGAACATTTCATGTGCCAATGAAAAAGAGAGGCAGGACAAAAAGAAACATGCTGCCCCACTAATGTGAATACTGTCCAGTCAAGCGAAGTTCCGGTGGAAAAGAAAAACGCCACCTCACAAAGTTCAGCTATACTCCCCCCTGATCTGCTTGCTGAAATCAAAGAAATGCGCTCTGACATGGGGCTATTGAAAGACTTGAAAGCTGAGATCTGTCAAATCAGGGAAACCATCCAAAGACCCACCACTGCACCGCCACAGTGCCTCTCACCAAGCAAAGAACCAGCAATTGTGCCCTCCCCTTACCCAGTGTTTTCACCCTCACAATCCTCACCTTATAAGACTGATTCACATGACATGCCATTTTACCACCAGCAGTCACCAACAGCAGTGCAGGAATATCGACCAGCATTCAGCCCTGGGCGGATGAGAGAGACGGCCCAGTTCCAGCAGAGGTTTGCACCGCAGAGGTTTTACCCAGCACGACACCCTCCGCCAAGGTGTCTCTCATGTACTCAAGTTGACCCTCTTGACCCTTTGCAAATCGAAGCAGCCAATGGAACAGAAATGCCGTACGTCGGATGGCTCGAAGTGTCCTTTAAACTTACTGCTGGTGATGATGAGCTGATAATACCCATGCTAGTGTTAAAAGGCAAACAACAACAATGTCCTATTATTGGCTTCAATGTCATCGAGCGTCTTGTCCTAGATAGCCTGCGAGGTCGAACGAAGCATGTGGATAAAGACAACCTTGTGAAGGCAGTAAGAATGGCTTTTCCTCATCTCAGGCAAAACAAAGCAAAAACCTTTATTAATGCAGTGAGTGTAGGACAGACATGTGACTATAATGTGAAGACAGCCAATGAGAGAGTCAGTGTGCCTAAACGTACCTCCATTCAAATCGAGTGTCGAGTACAGGCCCCACTTTTCAGAGAGGATAAGACTCTTATCTTTGAACCTGATGATAAAGTGCAGGAATATCGACCAGCATTCAGCCCTGGGCGGATGAGAGAGACGGCCCAGTTCCAGCAGAGGTTTGCACCGCAGAGGTTTTACCCAGCACGACACTCTCCGCCAAGGTGTCTCTCATGTACTCAAGCAGGTGAGGAGTACTGTCAGCATTGCTTTAGGTGTGGAAGCAGTGAACACTTCAGAGCAGGTTGTAAAGCACAGAGACCAGTAGAGCCCGCTTGGAGAATCCCTTTAAACTAAGAGGGGTTGCCCCCATGGGACATGGAGCAACCAGTGATATCGATAAGTCCCAGTTTTGTGCAAGCTGTAAAGAAGAGAAAGGAAGTGGGGAACTAAAGTGTTGTTCAGTTTGTAATATCACTCTATACTGCTCAAAAGAGTGTCAGGGAAACCATTGGCCCACACACAAAAGACTTTGTAAGCCATATGCATGTTCAGGTATCAAGAAACAGGCAACTCAGTCACAAGATAAAGTCAAGTGCAAGAAAAAGGGGGCTCCAGAGAAAACACCTACTGTAAGTGAGTTAGTAGGAAAGAAGTGTGTCATCTGGTGTTTCCTGCACAAACAGAAAACCCAGGCACTTTGGGATACAGGTTCACAAGTTTGTGCTATAGATGAAGTATGGAAAAACAGCCATTTACCTGATGTTCCTCTCAGAGACGTATCAGAACTAGTTGACCCTCTTGACCCTTTGCAAATCGAAGCAGCCAATGGAACAGAAATGCCGTACGTCGGATGGCTCGAAGTGTCCTTTAAACTTACTGCTGGTGATGATGAGCTGATAATACCCATGCTAGTGTTAAAAGGCAAACAACAACAATGTCCTATTATTGGCTTCAATGTCATCGAGCGTCTTGTCCTAGATAGCCTGCGAGGTCGAACGAAGCATGTGGATAAAGACAACCTTGTGAAGGCAGTAAGAATGGCTTTTCCTCATCTCAGGCAAAACAAAGCAAAAACCTTTATTAATGCAGTGAGTGTAGGACAGACATGTGACTATAATGTGAAGACAGCCAATGAGAGAGTCAGTGTGCCTAAATGTACCTCCATTCAAATCGAGTGTCGAGTACAGGCCCCACTTTTCAGAGAGGATAAGACTCTTATCTTTGAACCTGATGATAACCCACGTTGGCCTGAAGGACTAGAGTTTTGTGACACTCTTGTGTCAGTAAAGGCAGGGATGACCCCGAAAATTATTGTCACTGTGCAAAACCCTACAAGTCATGACATTATGCTGTCAGGAAGGACTGTTATTGGAACTGTACAGTCGGCCGGGTCAGTGTATCCTGCCAATATATTTAAAACAGATAACCTACCAACTGCATCCATTCACCATGTCCAGGCTCAGAATTCTAGTGGAAGCACCCCTACCCAAGAACAATGGGAACCTCCTGTTGATTTGACTCACCTTAATGAACACCAGAGGCAGACAGTCAGTCGGATGTTAAGAGAAGAGTCAGAGTCATTCTCCAGGTCTGATAATGACATAGGCTGTGCAGAGAATCTGCAAATGGACATTTCACTAAAAGACAGTGAGCAAGTGTCAATAACGTACCTCTCTGTTCCAAAACCTTTATATAGAGAGATGAAAGACTATTTACAGGACTTGATAGCACAAGGGTGGGTTGAAAAGTCGACCTCTTCTTACTCCTCTCCAGTTGTTTGTGTCAGAAAAAAAGACGGTACTATGCGCTTATGCATTGACTACAGGGAGCTCAACAAGAAAACCCATCCAGATCGCCACCCCATCCCCAGAGTGCAGGACATTATGGACACCCTGGGAGGAAACACCCTCTTTTCACTGCTGGATCAGGGTAAGGCGTACCACCAGGGATTCATGGCAAAGGGAAGTAGACATTTGACAGCTTTTGTTACCCCATGGGGCCTATATGAGTGGGTTCGGATCCCGTTTGGACTCATGAATGCACCTGCTGCATTCCAACGTTGCATGGAACAGTGCTTAGAAGGCTTAAGGGACGAAATATGTGTGCCATATCTCGATGATGTTCTTGTGTTTAGCAGAACGTTTGAGGATCATGTCAGTGACGTCAGAAAGGTGCTGCAACGGCTGAGGGAGCATGGGATAAAACTGAAACCCAGAAAATGTGACCTGTTTAAGACAGAAGTGCGGTATCTTGGGAGAATTGTGTCTGCTGAGGGAAACAGAATGGACCCTGCTGATACTGCTGCGGTAAGAGCCCTAAAAGATAAGCAACCAGGTACTATTGGCGAGTTGAGAGCAATTTTAGGACTGTTGAGTTATTACCGGCAGTATATCAAGGATTTTTCACGTATTGCCAGCCCCTTGTATGACCTGCTCAAAGCACCTGTCGAGACTGAGACCCTGAGAAATAAAAAGAGAAAGTGGCAAACAAAACGAAACAGTAGAGGAGTTCCATCCAACACAGCAATTGAGTGGGCTGATGTGCATCAGACCATATTGGAACGGTTGATAGACTGTCTTATTCAGCCTCCTGTTCTAGGTTTCCCAGAATTTTCCCAGCCATTCACCCTCCATACTGACGCTTCCAATCAGGGGCTAGGGGCGGTATTATATCAAAGACAGAATGGAAAGCTACGTGTGATTGCTTATGGCTCCCGTACTTTGACTGCAGCAGAGAAGAATTATCATTTGCACTCAGGCAAGTTAGAGTTTCTAGCCCTAAAGTGGGCGATCACAGAGAAATTTCGTGACTACTTATACTATGCACCATTCTTCACCGTCTACAGTGACAATAATCCACTCACCTATGTGCTGTCCACTGCTAGACTGAATGCAACAGGTTGCCGCTGGGTAGCAGAGCTGGCCGATTTCCATTTCACAATAAAATACCGCCCTGGTAAAGAAAATATCGATGCAGACAGTTTGTCCAGAATGCCTTTGGATGAGGAGACGTTTATGAAAGAGTGTTCAGAGGAAATGTCATATGATGTGATTGGAGCAGCGACACAAGCAGTGGAAAGTCAGGATGAGTCCAGCGTATCTTGGTTCATGGGTATCTCAGCTGAATGTGAAACGCTAGCTACAGACACATAACAGCAGGACAAGTTAAAAATGACCAGAGGAATGACCCCACTGTGGGACCCGTGGTTCAGTTCAAACTGACAGGAGATAAACCATCAGGTCACGAACTAAGACAGCTCAGCCCACAGATCACAAGCCTTCTTAGAGAGTGGGACAAACTGAACATGAACGAAAATGGGGTATTGTACAGGAAAACGACAAGCAGAAAACAACTGGTGCTTCCAGAAAAATATAAAAGTACTGTGTTAAAGGAGCTTCACGATGAAATGGGCCACCAAGGTGTAGACAGGACTACGTCACTGATCCGAGATCGGTTTTACTGGCCCTATATGCAACGAGAGATAGAAGACTATGTCACAAGGAAGTGTGCATGTCTCAAACACAAGAAGCCAAGCCGTGAGACCAGAGCCCCGATGACGAGCATTGTCACCACTCAACCATTCGAACTTGTCTCAGTGGATTTCTTGCATCTTGACAAATGTAAAGGTGGCTACGAATATATTCTTGTAATCATTGACCACTTTACACGTTTTGCCCAGGCATACGCCACAACTTCAAAATCAGGAAAAACAGCAGCAGACAAAATATTTAATGACTATACACTGAGATTTGGATTCCCCACAAGAATACACCACGATCAAGGTGGTGAATTTGAAAACCAACTGTTCACACAACTGAAAAAGTACTGTGGAGTTGCTGGGTCAAGAACTACTCCCTACCACCCCCAAGGGAATGGACAGGTAGAGCGGTTTAACCGAACACTACTTCAGATGTTAAAGACCCTCACAGAGAGACAAAAAAGTAACTGGAAAGACTCACTAAACAAACTGACCTATGCATACAATTCTACTCGCAGTGAAGTGACTGGATTTTCCCCCTTCTACTTACTGTACGGACGCTCCCCACGGTTGCCAGTTGACATGTTATTCAACTTGACCTCAGAACAAGGAAACTGTAATCACCATCACTACATGGAAAAGTGGAAGGAGGGCATGGAAGAAGCCTATGAGATCACAAGAGAGAATGCTCACAAAGCTACGATTAGAAGTAAGAGACATTATGACAGTAAAGCTAAAAGCTCAGTGTTACAGCCTGGAGATCGTGTTTTAATCAGGAACATGACACCTCGTGGATGTCCAGGAAAACTGAGGAACCATTGGGAGGATACTATCCACACAGTTGTGCGCCAAGTGAGTCCAGATATTCCTGTTTATGAACTCAGACCTGAGAAAGGAAAAGGGAGATCAAGGATTTTACATCGTAATCTTCTCCTCCCATGTGACCACCTGCCACTTGAAACGACAGTGCAGCCACGAGCAAGGAAAAGGAATGTGGAGCAAATAGAGGAAGCAGAGCAGTCAGACGAAGAGGACGATGGAGATGAGTATTATCCAGTGTCACTTCAGCAGCAATCTGAGCTTTGCTCACCTGAGACAATGAACCCTGTGTGTAGTACACCTCCGGAGCTCAAATGCACACAGGCTGAGGAAAACATGCCACCTGAGCCAGATAGAGAATAAGGAACGACAAACCAAATGGAAACCTCACTGGAGAGAGAGGACAGTTTTGTCGAGGGTATGTCTTTGGAGGAAGCTGTCCCCTTGCTTGTTTCAAGTGGTGAGGCGCTTCAGCGGCCCAGACGACAGCACAGACGGCCGAGGGTTTTCACAAATGATAGGCTTGGATCACCAACTTGCCAAAACATTAGGACATTACAACAACAAAACTGGATGGTTCCGTGGACATACATTGCACAGCCACATCACTTCCAATACTTCCGGCACTAAGCGCATGAAAGATAGAAACTGAACTGAGTAAATGCATACACATTACACTCAAAATGGACTGTTCAGCACAGAATGCACATTCAAATGGACTGTTGAACATTCATATGGACTGTTGAACATAAGATGGACTGTGGTTACACTCTACACTCACATTCATATGACACTGTTGCAGTGAATCACACCACACTCATGGACCTTTGTTAAAGGGGAGTGTAATTGACTTGAACATGTTGCACAAACAGAACTGTTAACAAGGCAGTCATGTGTCTAAGTGGACACAAAACAAAGACCAAAAGAGGGAACAAAGACATTAAAGGATATTGGGTACTTACCTGTGCTTGAAGGAATGTATGAAAAGAGTTCCAGTCTGTAATATTGCACTATATAAGATACGATGTAGCAGAAGTGTTGATCTGAAATAACCGTGCATTGTGTGTTGATTAATAGAGTATTGTTTAACCCCTTTATTTGCACTAAAGGTCAAAGGTTACATTCGGATGTTGGGGACAACATCTATTTTGAGGGGGAGTATGTGACAAGTGTTCCTAACTCATTTAATTTACAATAGGTTTACTATAGTCTGTTGGTTGGTACTATAGTCTGTGAAATGGTTATATTAGAATACGTATTAAGGTTGTCACTGTTAAAAACTAGACGAGTAATATTGAGAAGTGGAATGCAGATAATGCTGATCCTTCTATGGGTTGATTATTCGTCGATGTATTGGTAATGCCTCGGGGCTTCTGTAGCATTGACAGTATAAGAAGTGGACAGAGCCATCTCATTGGATCTCAATTGAGACAAGTGAAGCCCATTTTTAGCGATTTCTTAGCACTTCCTTTCCTGACGCGCAGACTCAAACCGAGCAAAGCGTTACACGGACCACGTGAGCAACCCGTCTGTCTTCTAGTAGCTGTGCCAAGAGAAATCTGAATCATTCCCTTCCGAATCTTGCAGAGACGGAGAGTGTGAGTAGGAGCTGTACATGAGCTTGGAGCAGGAGCAACTTTTGCTAGGTATTCTGATTAATTATATTGTCATTTTGCCTCCACGTCCCCCCGATTGCCCGCGAGCTTCTCCTCCCGTCCATACGGTAGTCTCTCTACTGTGCGACAGAGAGTCGCGTGGTTATGACGCAATCGTTAGCCTACTTTTACAAAAACTGCTTCTACGGGGCCATAACATAAGCTACAAGGTAATGGAGCATTTTATACATTGTCGTGTTTCTTTAGAAATAAATAATGAACAAATGGAGTCTTCAAACGCCTCAGATGTAAAGTTATTCGCTGTCAAAGTGACGCCAAAATGAATGGGAGTCAATGGGATGCTACAAGATGGTGGCACGCGGCCGGCTTCAACTTCCGGTCGACTTCCTTCCCGCCTGTTCTGTAGGGGGATCGCATGCGCGCGCTTCTCTTCCTCATTCAATACAGACGAGTGAAGGCGAGAGCTGCGTCATGTGTGTTTCTTAAACCTTCTCCCGTTACTTTTTCCCTTTTTAAGGTAGTTACCACTCACACATCAATGTAGATATTAACACATGTTTATAATACATTTCGTTATGGTATTATGGTTTTATATGAGTAAAATAGACGTTTTTGCAGTGTTTAAAGAGTTTCGTGCTAACTGCGAAGATGTGTAACTTTATGCTAGCAGCTGGAGACCTCGTGGCTCCGTCGTGACCGAGTCTCGACATATACGAGTGTTTACTGTGTCATTTGTGTTTAAGCTAGTTACTACTACGTACACATATTTCTGCTGTAAAGTTTATTGTGTATTTATCACTATAAGGGTGATTTCATGTGATGCTGAGATACTGAATACTGCTGAATACTGTTAAAAGTACAATTAATTTTAGTGTTACTTGAGAACTCATTTAAAAAGGAGTATTAAAATGTATTTTGATAACTTTGTTTAAAACAATTAACATTTCATATGGTAATTTAGTTAAAAAGATCATTTAGAAAGCATTAAAAAGGTTGTGACTGTGGTCCTGAATCTGATGAGTGCACAAATGTTGAAATGTATGTTTTCTTGTATACATTGTTCAAAAGCTCATTCAATACAGACGAGTGAAGGCGAGAGCTGCGTCATGTGTGTTTCTTAAACCTTCTCCCGTTACTTTTTCCCTTTTTAAGGGTATAACATATAGGGCCCTATCTTGCACCCAGCGCAATTGACTTTTTACACTGACGCATGTATCATTCCTATTTTGCACCCGCGCAAAGCGCGCTTTTCCCTCCACAGAAGCACGTCGCTAAACTAGGGAATGAACTTGCGCTCCCTGGGCGGTTCAGCGCAAAAAAGGAGGCGTGTTCCGGCGCAAACGTTCCTTCATGCTATTTTGCAGGTTTAGAAAACAATTGCGCCACTAACCAGGAAAAAATAGTTTAAAGTCAGTGGCGCGTTGCGCATGTTATTCAGATGCTATTTTAAGGGCGCATGCTTGGCCATAATCAATGTAGCGTGTGCACAACGCGCATACACTTTGATTCTCTCATCTACACAGAAGCAGCAGTTTTCATTTTTGCAAATCATACATTATTATGATAGATAGATAGATAGATAGATAGATAGATAGATAGATAGATAGATAGATAGACAATTTATTATAAAAGCATACATCTAGCTTACACATTTACCCAAATTATCATACACCTTTTTAACCGAAGTTAATTTGGGTGGGTTTCTCCATCCCCAACGTCCCTGACGAGAGCGTTGCTCTCCTTGGCTGTGAACCGCTCCTGGCGCGCGTCTGGCAAATACGCCGTTATAATAGGAATCCGCTTTAGAACAAAGCGCGTCTGCTCTTAAAGGGAATGTGAGATGACGCTCTGATTGGTTTATTTCACGTTACGCCCAAACCACACCTATGAATAATGAAGCTACTTCAGACCAACCCATTTTAGATTTGCGCCTGGCGCAAGAGTCATTTATCCCGCTGGGAAAATAGCAACAGCGCCAAGACCCGCCCACAAAGTTACTTGCGCTTTGCGCTTTGACACTTGCGTTTCAGATCGTTAAAATAGGGCCCATAGTATAGTTGTGATTTTGCTGTAAAAACACGTTTTATTATGTATAAAGTTAGCTAACAGGGGAGCTCCAGTAAGGACACGTACTTCTCTAAAGTGGATTTACATAAACCATATACATCTTAAAGACGCTTATTTTAAATGTCTATTTACATCTGACAGGAAAATCTTCAATAAGTATTGCAGAAGAACACATCACAACATGAAATAGACATCTGAGTGAGTGATGAATGTGTGCTATTATGTAGAACAAATCTATAAAGTAATAAACATAAGTTATCTATTTTATTTGTCCATTACTGTTGATAAATTGAGGAACATTTATGTTGGATAAAAAGTTAAAACAACCTCAACATGTAAATGTAGTGTTGAGCTCATAAATCACAGAGGTAACGTGAATTTTGTCTGGATGTTACAGGGACAGATGAAAAAGATGTGTGTTTATCCGGTGGAGCTCATGAAGCTGAATGCTGCCATCAAAGGCTGAGTGAGTATACTACAGAAATGAATAACAACAACTATTTAAATATTAAGTTGTAGTTTATTTAATTATTGTAATTTCAAACAGAGCTATAACAGCACTTTTCTGATTCTTGATTTCTGTGCATTTGCTGCACAGCTTTTGTGGTGGAGCAGGACCTGCAAGGAAAGATGATGGCGGCATTTGTGAAAAAAAGCATTTTTGTCTTCTAAATAATACTGAAATCAAATGACATTGTGCGGTTTAAATGACTGCTTTTGTGTTATGTTTGATCATTTTTGTAGGATCTGAAGTGTCAGCAGGCTGGTGTGAGCACTGAGGATGAGGAGCCCAGAGCTGAATCCTGGAAACGGTGCCATGGATGAGACCCTCCATCACTCCACCTGCCCTTATGAGACCCTCCACCTGTCCTTACAAGACCCTCCATCACTTCACCTGCCCTTATGAGACCCTCCATCACTCCACTTGCCCTTATTGCCTCAGATTATGAAGCACAACACATCACGCAACAACCTCAGGCACGAAGGCACGGCTCACCTCTGGCGGTCAGCTGATTCATCAGAATAAAGCCGCAGAATGGGAACCGCTGTGTTGAGATGGCAGAAGGATGTGGGGTTCAGCGCCTGTAGTCTACATACATGATTGTAGTTTGAATAAAGCTTTGTTTCATGTGTTGACTTGTATATGCATTTGCTTATTGTGTGATGGTGACTTTCATTCATTCTTTTATTATTTTATTAATATTTCTCATTGTTGTCAGTAAATAAAATATAATTATTTAATTAATGCTTTATTTAATTGAAAATGTAGATATGTTCACTATATACACATCTAGAGTGTATTCATGCATAGCTATGTCATATGACATACATTACATTTTGTTTTATTGAATTATATCATTTTAAGTAAAAAGTAATATAATTAAGTATTGGTCAGCATTTATCGTTGTTGTTATTATTTTATGTTTTGGGGTGGGATAGCAGTGCAATTCATTCTGGTGTAATATTAATTTTTAATAGTAATGATACTTACATTTTTCGAGTATAAAATCAACAGTTTTCTCCAAAGGTGAATTTTCGCACAGCTGCCCTTTGTGCAGACATTACAAACGCTGAGGAAAACCGTTCTAGGTAGGGCTGTCAAGTTACTGATGTTATAAGGTGCATATATATATATATATCATGGGTTTGCATCTATGGTTTGCATACATAATTTGAGATTTTTTACACAGGAAAAAAGAACCTAAAAGGTTGAATATCTTAATATATATTTTCTTAAATAATTCATTTTAAAAAATGCATTTTTTGTTATTTATAGGCCTAGGCCTGAGGGATGAAACGAGAGTTAAATTCAACAAGAAAAAGAGGAAAACAAAAGCAGTGAGCCACTTTTGCTTGTGGATGGAAATGTTTGTATATAAAATAAACAAATTACATATTCAAGAGATAACAATTTTGGGATTTCGTGATAAAAAATAAATAATATCGTTAAGGATAAAACGGTGGGTCACATTAGTAGGGTTAAATATAAGAACTTAAATCAACCCTAAATGTATTCACAAAATAAATGGGCTGCAGTTTCTTCAAAAAGACCACAACATGAGCAAGTTTAATCAATATCAAGATATTTACAGATAGATGAATTAAACGTGTCGTTCAAATCTTTTAAGTTGTTGCGCGTGTGATAACGCGTCGTAGGTCACATGATAACGTCACCATGACAGATGTCTGGTTCGCATTCATACTCAACGAGATCTGGCTATAAAGTACCTACTCTTTTAGCGCTCGTTAAGTAAGTACTTATTGAAATTAAGTACCTACTCATTGAGTATGCGGTTTCGGACGCAGCCTATGTATAGAGATGTAGGTGGAATGGTCTGAGGAGGAGTGCCCTCTGGTGATCATGACACGGGTATCTATGGGAGGCCGTATGGGACGAAACACACTGAAACACTTGCGACACACACTGAAACACTTGCGACACACACTGAAACACTTGCGACACACTGAAACACTTGCGAGACACACAAACACTTGCGACACACACTGAAACACTTGCGACACACACTGAAACACTTGCGAAACACACTGAAACACTTGCGACACACACTGAAACACTTCCAACACACACTGAAACACTTGTGAAACACACTGAAACACTTGCGACACACACTGAAACACTTGTGAAACACACTGAAACACTTGCGACCGCTATGCCATCCTCTAATAGAAAGCCACGTTAAGCATTTTCTTTATAATAACGGGTTTCCATGGGAGGAACGTGTAATTAAATGCGTTTTATTCTGGACCCATCTGCTTTTATGTACATAGTATGGTTTATTAAAGGGTCCTGAAACCCTAAACCAAATTTTCTGAGATTTTAACAGAGGTATGTGTGTTGAACACCATTGAAGACAATGTTAGCATCTGTTAGATTTAATAGTAAGGGGAAAAGGGTTAAACCTATTTTCATCTTCCAGGTTTAAAATCTTCATCGTGTCCACGTCAGAGCACCATAGTACGTTGATGACTCATCAGTGTCTCATAATTATTCATGACTGAGTTTTCTTATCCAATGAGAAGACACTTTCTCTTAATTTAATTATTCATGACACCACGTGGAACTTTCCAATGACAGACATGTCAAACTGTGATATCGCGTAGTAGATGAGAGAGGCAATGATGGGATGCGCATTTGTTTTCGTGGTGCAAAAGTTCCCGTGCCTCTTTCCCCGCGATGCTGCCAGGGCTGGACTCCGGCCATCAACCACGGTCACATCTAAACTATGTGTGTGTAGCAACCACTCAACTGGAGAATGGTGGACTTCGGCCTTGCGAGTGATGCGGTCCCGAGAACTTTTCTGTCGCTTCTGAGGTGTGTGTGTGTGTGTCTAAAATGTAACCCTGACCGTTTTACTTGCCTTTTGTTAAATAATCACTTGTTATTAAAATTTAGATATTTCAATAATACCTCAATTGTATGGAACGTATGCTTAATTTGTGCAAATTTCTATGTCACTGTCCATCTTTATTATGTGGGTTCAGGGGGCGCGTAGATCTAGGCTATCTATGTACGGAATGTTTTTGTTTTTTTTTACCGGAAAATGTATTATTTTCAAATATATGCATTTATAGTGTGTATATAAACAAATATATATTTTATAATGACATAATTATACATATACATGTACATTTATATGTTGTAAATACAATTATGATTACTGTAGGCTAATATATGTAGCAGTGCATTCAGTTACTTTTGAAAGGACGAAAATAAGGTGTCAGTGTATTTCATTAAACTTTAACTTTGTCAGCTATAAAAAAAATCTAGCATTTCCTCAAGTTTTACCACTGATTTTTAGTGACAGTCGATATGCATGGGTCACTGGCGATCGATGACAGTGTTTCAGTGTGTGTCGCAAGTGTTTCAGTGTGTCTCGCAAGTGTTTCAGTGTGTGTCGCAAGTGTTTCAGTGTGTTTCGTCCCATCCGGCCTCCCATAGGTATCGGTTTTGTAATGTCGAATTCACAATACATTCAGGGCTGCCAACTCACACTCACACTATTCACACGCTCTCACGCCACACATCCATTTTCTCACGCAGAGAAAAATCGCAAGAGGACACGGAGACCGCGACAGACAAGACAGAGCAGGTTAGGCTACTTTAGATATGAATCCTCAGTTCTCAGATTCTGTCAATTTTATTACGAAATTCAAACAATAAATACCATTTTGGCGCTTGTAAATGTGACGTGACAGATCGCTGTAGTGCCTCAGTTCAAGCGGCGCGTGAACCGATCATCTCTTACTCTTTACTAGTTAATAAACATGAATGAACAATAGGTTGGTCGAACCATCGAAATGTAGTAGAAATGTACTTATCGAAAAAAGTAGGCCTATTTTGCTAAATCTGTGCACTATATTACATATTTATTATATTTTTCCTTATATTAAAACCGTTATAATATTTTAATGATATAACACTAACATTATATTTAATTTGAGTTGTTATTTTGAACCTTTAATAATAATAGGCCTACCAGCTGACAGCTCTCTGTGTTTACAGCATTAGGTTTAAAACAAATTCTTGAGAAAAATTATCATGTAGGTAGGCCTATCTACTGTAACTAATTTTTATCTAAATGAATCGATATTGAATGACCACGAGATTATTTTCAGTGGGATAACAGCAGAACGGGGGCAGATCGCAAGCGCTTGACAAGCTTCACGGGAATCGTGCATGCGAAAATATACACCCGTTTCCTCAAACTGTATAAATAATCATATATTTTTATGCTATTTAGTAAATAGAAATTATTATTACGTAATAACAGCAACAACAAAATTTCAAGCAGGCTATATGCTGACGTCTTTTGTAAAGAAATATAGGCTATAGACCTACGCAATTTATTTTTGTTTATAATTGTTTTGGAATTTAAATAACTAGTGCAAAATGCCCGTGCAAAATCAGTTTTTGTGTGTGTTTTTAGTAATTGTTGGTTTGGTGTGTTTGAGTGCTCATTGTTACAATTGCACAGCAAAAGGTCAGTGACTTTTTTTATTTGTGCATGGTAGAAAGCACACAGTGAACTCCGAGAAAACGCTATGCTTGAGCAAACAGTTTGTGAATAGGCTACTACAAATGATGCCCATGAAAGAGACTGTGAACGCATTGAATAGGATATGTTTAGTTGGTGAATAGCATAGGCTACTATTACACAGTAGCGATAATGTTAAGCGCACCAGAATGAAATATAATATTCAGAAGTAAACAGCATAGCTGACTTACAGATTCAGTTTACATCCACAAATGAATAAGCGCGTCGATTCAGGGAGCAGTGCAAAGTGCCCGTGCAAAATCAGTTTTTGTGTGTGTTTTTAGTAATTGTTGGTTTGGTGTGTTTGAGGGCTCATTGTTACAATTACACAGCAAAAGAGATATGCGAATAACACACACACACACAGACACAGACAAAAAGACGTTCCGTAATTTATAGATAGATAATACAGAAGTAAACGGCGTAGGTGACTTACAGATTTCAGGAAGCAGGCTACACAGTGAAATCCGAAAAAATGCTACGTTTGAGCAAACAGTTTGTGAATAGGTTACTACAAATGATGGCCGTGAATAAAATATAATATTCAGAAGTAAACAGTGTAGCTGACAGAGTGTTTATGTCAGAATGTTTATTTTTAAACCACAACCTTCTAAGTGCTTCTTTTACCAATATATTTAACGATATCTTTTGCATTTCTAATCCAAACAACGTCAAACTTAGCACTGCACTTACTCGTGCCCGTAGCGAGACACCTGTCAAGTTTGAAATCCATCGGACTAACGGTTCGAGAGATATGCGAGTAACAGACATACACACACACACAGACAGACAGACAGACAGACGTTTCTGTAATTTATAGATAGATGTAAGCGTCTTTTAATGAATTTATATTACAGCATAGATATCATCAAGATTAATTATTTACAACTAGGTCTATTAATGCATGAACGTGTGTGTGCGTGTGTGTTTTAGGTCGTATCTATTGCGCTCCACTAGAGGGCGCCATTAGTCCAGTGTTTGGAGCAGTGGGAGAACAGGGTCAGATTCACGAACATTTTAATCGTAGGGTGCAACGAGGCTAAAGGCACACCTTAAGAAAAAAATTGCTTTTCACTATTGCAGAAAAAAAAAAATTGTATTGAACATTTATGGAGCAACAGATTTTGTGTGAAAATTGTGTTTATTTAAAAATCGTATAAATGTATGAGGTTGCAATGTGGGCCTTTTACCCCACAGCCACAAGGTGTAAAACCTTTTTTACAGTCAGTATGTGTAAAACCAGCATGAGGCAAAAGACACACAGTATTTACACAAATACTTTAGCTGAAATACTTTGTTTTTAATAATATCTGAGTTAATACTTGTTCAAAACAATCACAAGCAAAGTTTGCACTGTTTTCTGTTTATTTTGATACATAATAGAATTCATTTTTTTGTTCAATAAATATACTGTCATTAGAATATGTTAATATAATATTAAAAATATATTTTAAAAATACATAAACAAAATCATTTTAAAGTAAAGATTCTGAAAGCATTGAATGAGATCCCATAATAATTTAATTTAGATTTACTGTAACATTAAATCATATTTTATTATATTATATGATTAATATATTTTTAAATATGTTTCATTATTAATATGGTGATTATCTCTAAGGAGAACACCCAACTTAATATATGATATTTACCATCTGAATCTAGCCATGTCATGTCAACATATGGAAAAGTCAGACAGATATTTATTATCATGTAAGTGTACTGTGTTAGACTAAACTGGGAATGGTCACAGCACTTGCATATTGTTGTCCTATTGTTAGTTTAATTGCTCTTGCTCTCCTCATTTGTAAGTCGCTTTGGATAAAAGTGTCTGCTAAATAATTAAATGACTGTAGCCTAAATGTAATGTAAATGCAAGCACACACACACACACACAAATATACATGTTGGGTTTCCATGTTTTATGGAGACTTTCCATAGAATGATTTTTATACTGTAATTTTTATACTGTACAAACTGTATATTCTCTCCCCTTACACTAACCCTACCATTAAAGGGTTAGTTCACCCAAAAATGAAAATTCTGTCAGTAATTCTAGTTGGTTCATGTAGTGTTTTTGCGCTGCGCGTCTGTGTTATACGTCATCACGCATCACACACATGACCAGCATCGGCCAATAGTGAGCCTACGTGGTGACGTGTAACACAGACGCGCTGCGCAAAAACACTACGTGAACCAACTAGAGGTCCAGAGAGAAGGAAATGAATAGTGGAATAAAGTCGTTATTTTTGTTTGTTTTTGCACACAAAAAGTATTCTCGTCGCTTGATATACTTAAGATTGAACCACTGTAGTCACTTGGACTATATTAACGATCTCTTTAATAACTTTTCTGGGCCAGCAAGTTTCGGCCACCTAGCAGCCTATGGAGAAGTGATCCAGCTCTCAGATTTCATCAAAAATATCTTAATTTGTGTTCCGAAGATGAACGAAGGTCTTATGCGGTTGGAACAACATGAGGGTGAGTAATTACTGACAGAATTTTCATTTTTGGGTGAACTAACTCTTTAAACCTACCCATCAAAGGAAACTCTGCATTTTAAAGACTTAATCTGAGCATCAAGTATCCTTACTGTGTGTGTGAGTTTATGTTTGACACAGTGTTTTTGTTCTGACAGCAAGTTACAGCAAACTGGACTGGAATGATGTAGGAAGTTTGTTTACCATTTTGCAAATATGGAAAGGGCAGAAAGCAATGGTATTCCCTGAATGAGATCCCACACACATTCAACTATCCCTATTTCTTTGTAGCCTATACATAGGCCTACAGTGTGAGTTAGGTGAATTCAGGTTGATTGGAACACTAGTCTTCTGATCTGCGGCTGTAGAGCAATACTGAGACTTGCTACTGCCAATACATTCACAGTCATGCTTCTGTGAGCATGTGAGATGTGCTGCTGCTGCTGCACATGTAACATACATGTAAAAGACCCGTAGCAGATCTATACAGGTGGAGTTGGGGAAGGGGGAGGGTTTCTGAAAGCATTCTGCACAGCTAACAGCAACTCTATTTAAACGTTGAGCCGCAGCTCATTGGCTACTGATGTAACAACAACCAATCAGCTGTGCAATTGATAATGATGTGATCGCTACCAAATGAGTTAAGGACCAATCAGCCTGCGCCATCTAGATTTTCATGCCAGAACTTGGTATTGCCTTCAAAAATATTTATTTTTACAGTTTTTTACAATCACTTTGTACTATTTTCAGAACCTTGATGTCATTTTTCAAAACTCTAGACACAAAACTCAAAATGGTTATCACTTGTAACACAGGCTGTCTAATGTTCAAAACATTGCATTGTGCATTCAAAGAAATCTTGCACTTGCACAATCATTGTTCAAAAAACAAATTTACTGTGAAATACCATTGAAACATAACTATAGATCACCCACACACAAGCAACCGATAGTTTCACTGTGTCATTGTTCGTACAATCATTAAATATTGTAGAACAAAATAGGTGATACAGGTTTCATTATGGTACTACATGTACAGTAAATACATCTCTGTAAAAGTACTGCAGTAGTAGAGAGAATACTACAGACACAGTGGAATCATTGAACAAAGTTTGTAATATATTGATGCAAAACACTACAGTACAATCACAACAGGTTTATTTGAGTCAAAGCAAAAATAATTAGCTATGAAATAGAAAAGAAAAGACAGTACTGTAAAACATCAAATGCAGTGTTCCTCAACTTGCTTGCTTGTACTGTAAGAAACAAAACAGGAGTGATTACTGTACTTCTACATTGTCATCAACTCTGTGTTGTGGATTTGTGGTACAGTATTATTTGGGACCATAGACATAGTGTCTGATGAAGCATTATGATAAAATATTAGGCTACATCCATGGATATTGTAGTCTAATTGGTTCATGCTCCACGCTAATTGGTGACAATGAATCTCATTATCTTGAAACTTTCATGATTTACTGTAAACATGGAAGATTGTTTGTCTGTTTCCATACAACTATGCATTAAGAGTACTGCAACAGTTACTTATCATTTTGAGCAGTTGTATCAGTTGATAGTTAGATCATTGTAAGGAAATGAATAGACACTCATTTGAAATGTAATGTGTGAATTGCCTTTTGAAATAGTAGTACTTTGATGTTAAAGGTGCATTGCGCAAGTCTCTGAGTTTTTGCAGAACTATGCCCCCTCTGGCGACAAGCGAAACTGCAACCAGTGGTGTGCACGTTCATGACGTCACGCCCAGTCTCAAATTCCGACCCAAATCCCTCTTATTTATTTTACTGTACAGGATTATAGAGGCAATCGCAGTGATCAGAGAAGGGCTCATTCAGCCCATCAGGCAATTGTTTAAGCATGTATGGGTTAGAAAAACGGGTATTTTTAACATGAAATGTTGCGCAATGCACCTTTAAGTTGTGTCATATTGAACAGGTGATTTTTGTTGAATGAACAAATGATCTAAGTTTTATGTGTATTGTATCCAAGCAATTGAGAAAAGGGTTAGAGTTCTGAAAAATGCATTTTGATCATTGGTTGTGAGTTTTGTGTCTACAGTTGTGAAAAATGACATCAAGGTTCTGAAAATAGTAACAAAGTGATTGTAAAAAACTGTAATATCTTTTTGATGCTGTAGTAAATATGAATTATTTTTAACAACAGCAACAACAACAACATTTCAAGTGTATGCTGTCATATGCTGGCGTATTTGGTAAAGAAATGTATACGCAATTGATATTTGTTTACAGTTTTTTAGGAATTGAAATAATTTAACAGTAAGTCTTTAAATAAATGAATATTGTATCATAAATATTATTTTCCCCCCGAAAATAATGCTAAAAACATAGCAGTTGAGAAGAAGCCTATTAAGCTCCATCTACACACAAAATAGAATCAGCATTTTTTAAACACCTCTCATAATAGGAGTGGGGGAACGGATTTCGACAGCTGAACTATTTGCTGTCGGATTCCGTTCCCCCTATGTTTCTTACACGGTGAAGTTCTAATATTTATCATATTTCAACACAAAAATCTCTATAGCCTAGTGGTCAGTGCCCTGACTATATTTTTTTTAGCTTTGGGCGACCTGAGTTCAAGTCCCGGGTCGTCGAACTTTCTTGATACTATACTTTCCTATAATAATAAGAGGCAAAAAAATATATTCTTTAAACTGATGCAAGTTAAGCTGCATCCACACACAAAATAGAATCAGCATTTTTTAAGCCATTACAGCAACACCTCTCATAATGGGAGTGGGGGAACGGATTCCGACAGCTGTTTTTTTTTGCCGTCGGATTCTTTTCCCCCCATATTTCTGACACACTGAGGTTCTAATATTTATCAAATTGATGCTGTTTAAGCTCAATCCACACACAGAATAGAATAAGCATATTTTAAGCCAATACATCAAAATCTCCCATCATTGGGGTGGGGGAACGGATTTCGACAGCTGAACTATTTGCTGTCGGATTCCGTTCCCCCTATGTTTCTTACACGGTGAAGTTCTAATATTTATCATATTTCAACACAAAAATCTCTATAGCCTAGTGGTCAGTGCCCTGACTATATTTTTTTTAGCTTTGGGCGACCTGAGTTCAAGTCCCGGGTCGTCGAACTTTCTTGATACTATACTTTCCTATAATAATAAGAGGCAAAAAAATATATTCTTTAAACTGATGCAAGTTAAGCTGCATCCACACACAAAATAGAATCAGCATTTTTTAAGCCATTACAGCAACACCTCTCATAATGGGAGTGGGGGAACGGATTCCGACAGCTGTTTTTTTTTGCCGTCGGATTCTTTTCCCCCCATATTTCTGACACACTGAGGTTCTAATATTTATCAAATTGATGCTGTTTAAGCTCAATCCACACACAGAATAGAATAAGCATATTTTAAGCCAATACATCAACATCTCTCATCATTGGGGAACGGATTTCGACAGCTGAACTATTTGCCTTCGGATTCCGTTCCCCCTATGTTTCTTACACAATAAGGTTCTAATATTTATCAAGTTCCAGTTAACAACACTCCCCAATAGCCTAGTGGTCAGTGCCCTGATAATATTTTTTTTTTAGCTTTGGGCGACACGACTTCAAGTCCCGGGACGTCGAACTTTCTTGATACTATACATTCCTATTATAATAAAAGGCAAAAAAATATATTCTTTAAACTGATGCAAGTTAAGCTGCATCCACACACAAAATAGAATCAGCAGTTTTTAAGCCATTACAGCAACACCTCTCATAATGGGAGTGGGGGAACGGATTCCGACAGCTGTTTTTTTTTGCCGTCGGATTCTTTTCCCCCCATATTTCTGACACACTGAGGTTCTAATATTTATCAAATTGATGCTGTTTAAGCTCCATCCACACACAGAATAGAATAAGCATATTTTAAGCCAATACGTCAAAATTTCTCATCATTGGGGTGGGGGAACGGATTTCGACAGCTGAACTATTTGCCGTCGGATTCTGTTCCCCCTATGTTTCTTACACAGTGAGGTTCTAATATTTATCAAATTGCCACAAATTACAAGTCTCACTAGCTTAGTGGACAGTGCCCTGACAACACTTTTTTTTAGCTTTGGGCGACCCGAGTTCAAGTCCCGGGTCGTCGAACTTTCTTGATACTATACTTTCCTATCATAATAAGAGGCAAAAAAATATATTCTTTAAACTGATGCAAGTTAAGCTGCATCCACACACAAAATAGAATCAGCATTTTTTGAGCCATTACATCAACAATTCTCATAATATGGAGTGGGGGAACGGATTCCGACAGCTGTTTTTTTTGCCGTCAGATTCTGTTCCCCTCATATTTCTGACACACTGAGGTTCTAATATTTATCAAATTGATGCTGTTTAAGCTCCATCCACACAGAATAGAATAAGCATATTTTAAGCCAATACATCAAAATCTCCCATCATTGGGGTGGGGGAATGGATTTCGACAGCTGAACTATTTGCCATCGGATTCTGTTCCCCCATGTTGCGTTCACAGTGAGGTTCTAAAATTTATCAAATTGCCAGAAATTACTAGTCTCAATAGCCTAGTGGACAGTGCCCTGACAATGTTTTTTTTTAGCTTTGGGCAACCTGAGATCGTCGAACTTTCTTGATACTATACTTTCCTATCATAATAACAGGCAAATAAATGTAGAATTGAAAATAATCCAAGATATTTTAAATGAACAAAGATATTTGCTTGACTGTTTTTCTACCCCCTCTTTCAGAGACAATGACCATTTGGAGTTCCTAAGGCACAGAGGGGCTGATAGTGATCTAGGCTTACAGGCCAAATGTTTGTACTTTGGGGGTTGATGAATTGTCACACCTTTAGTACAGTGGTGGAAGTGTAATTATCTGATTGGTCAGTTTGAATGTCTCACAGTTTGTTTTTAGTCACATGGTCAAGGAAAGGATAAAAGAAGATTGAAACTGTTGCTCTGTCTCTTTGATGCTCTGGCTATCTTCTTCTCTGGGTCCCTTTCTTGGGGGCTCCTCTTTTCTTTGCCTCTCTCTATCTCTCTCTCTCTCTATCTCTCTCTCTCTCAGGTAACATTTTTAATATATGCTGGGTACAATTAATAATATAAGTTATCACCATCTCATACATCTATTTTGTAACTATTTTAAGTGTAACCATAACCATATTTTGTAATTAAACCTTTTCAATTACAACTAATGTGCTAACTAGTTTTGATTTGGTATTGACTTTGAAGTGATACATATTGCAATACAATATCGTCACTATCTATTGCAACGCTCTCCCACAAATATTAAGCTATTGTAACTGCACTTACTTCCGTCGTTGGTATAAGCGGCAGAGGGTGGTATAGACAAGAAATGTGCAGTTTTCTACCATCTTGCCAATAACGTTTCTTTAGTCATTCGGCAGTTCTTGCAGCCTGAACCACTGCAGGAATTCCACCCTTACAAAAATATATTCTTTAAACTGATGCAAGTTAAGCTGCATCCACACACAAAATAGAATCAGCATTTTTTGAGCCATTACATCAACACTTCTCATAATAGGAGTGGGGGAACGGATTTCGGCAGCTGAACTATTTGCCGTCGGATTCTGTTCCCCCTATGTTTCTTAAACACTGAGGTTCTAATATTTATCAAATTGATGCTGTTTAAGCTCCATCCACACACAGAATAGAATAAGCATATTTTAAGCCAATACATCAACATCTCTCATCATTGGGGAATGGATTTCGACAGCTGAACTATTTGCCGTCGGATTCTGTTCCCCCTATGTTGCTTACACAGTGAGGTTCTAATATTTGGCAAATTGCCACAGATCAATGGGCTCAAGAGCCTAGTGGTCAGTGCCCTGACAATGTTTTTTTTTTTAGCTTTGGGCGACCCGAGTTCAAGTCCCGGGTCGTCGAACTTTCTTGATACTATACTTTCCTATCATAATAAAAGGCAAAAAAATATATTCTTTAAACTGATACAAGTTAAGCTGCATCCACACACAAAATAGAATCAGCAGTTTTTAAGCCATTACATCAATATCTCTCATAATGGGAGTGGGGGAACGGATTCCGACAGCTGTTTTTTTTGCCGTCGGATTCTTTTCCCCCCATATTTCTGACACACTGAGGTTCTAATATTTATCAAATTGATGCTGTTTAAGCTCCATCCACACACAGAATAGAATAAGCATATTTTAAGCCAATACATCAAAATTTCTCATCATTGGGGAACGGATTTCGACAGCTGAACTATTTGCCGTCGGATTCTGTTCCCCCTATGTTTCTTACACATTGAGGTTCTCATATTTATCAAATTTCTTCAAGTTACTAGTCTCAATAGCCTAGTGGTCAGTGCTCAGACAATGTTTTTTTTTTAGCTTTGGGTGACCCGAGATCAAGTCCCGGGTCGTCGAACTTTCTTGATACTCTACTTTCCTATAATAATAAGAGGCAAAAAAATATATTCTTTAAACTGATGCAAGTTAAGCTGCATCCACACACAAAATAGAATCAGCATTTTTTGAGCCATTACATCAACACCTCTCATAATAGGAGTGGGGGAACGGATTCCGACAGCTGTTTTTTTTGCCATCAGATTCTGTTCCCCTCATATTTCTTACACACTGAGGTTCTAATATTTATCAAATTGATGCTGTTTAAGCTCCATCCACACACAGAATAGAATAAGCATATTTTAAGCCAATACATCAACATCTCTCATCATTGGGGAACGGATTTCGACAGCTGAACTATTTGCCGTCGGATTCTGTTCCCCCTATGTTGCTTACACATTGAGGTTCTCATATTTATCAAATTTCTTCAAGTTACTAGTCTCAATAGCCTAGTGGTCAGTGCTCAGACAATGTTTTTTTTTTAGCTTTGGGCGACCCGAGATCAAGTCCCGGGTCGTCGAACTTTCTTGATACTATACTTTCCTATCATAATAAAAGGCAAAAAAATATATTCTTTAAACTGATGCAAGTTAAGCTGCATCCACACACAAAATAGAATCAGCAGTTTTTAAGCCATTACATCAACACCTCTCATAATGGGAGTGGGGGAACGGATTCCGACAGCTGTTTTTTTTTTACCGTCGGATTCTTTTCCCCCCATATTTCTGACACACTGAGGTTCTAATATTTATCAAATTGATGCTGTTTAAGCTCCATCCACACACAGAATAGAATAAGCATATTTTAAGCCAATACATCAAAATTTCTCATCATTGGGGTGGGGGAACGGATTTCGACAGCTGAACTATTTGCCGTCGGATTCTGTTCCCCCTATGTTTCTTACACAGTGAGGTTCTAATATTTATCAAATTGCCACAAATTACTAGACTCAATAGCCTAGTGGACAGTGCCCTGACAACATTTTTTTTTAGCTTTGGTCGACCCGAGTTCAAGTCCCGGGTCGTCGAACTTTCTTGATACTATACTTTCCTATCACAATAAGAGGAAAAAAAATATATTCTTTAAACTGATGCAAGTTAAGCTGCATCCACACACAAAATAGAATCAGCATTTTTTGAGCCATTACATCAACACTTCTCATAATAGGAGTGGGGGAACGGATTCCGACAGCTGTTTTTTTGCCGTCGGATTCTGTTCCCGCCATATTTCTGACACACTGAGGTTCTAATATTTATCAAATTGATGCTGTTTAAGCTTCATCCACAGACAGAATAGAATAAGCATATTTTAAGCCAATACATCAACATCTCTCATCATTGGGGAACGGATTTCGACAGCTGAACTATTTGCCGTCGGATTCTGTTCCCCCTATGTTACTTACACATTGAGGTTCTAATATTTATCAAATTGCTACAAATTACTATTCTCAGTAGCCTAGTGGTCAGTGCTCTGACAATGTTTTTTTTGTTTTAGCTTTGGGCGACCCGAGATCAAGTCCCGGGTCGTCAAACTTTCTTGATACTATACTTTCCTATCATAATAAGAGTCAAAAAATATATTCTTTAAACTGATGCAAGTTAAGCTGCATCCACACACAAAATAGAATCAGCAGTTTTTAAGCCATTACATCAACACCTCTCATAATAGGAGTGGGGGAACGGATTTCGACAGCTGAACTATTTGCCGTCGGATTCCGTTCCCCCTATGTTTCTTACACAATGAGGTTCTAATATTTATCCAATTGCTAAAAATGACTGGTCTCAATAGCCTAGTGGACAGTGCCCTGACTATATTTTTTTTAGCTTTGGGCGACCCAATATCAAGTCCCGGGTCGTCGAACTTTCTTGATACTATACTTTCCTATCATAATAAGAGTCAAAAAATATATTCTTTAAACTGATGCAAGTTAAGCTGCATCCACACACAAAATAGAATCAGCAGTTTTTAAGCCATTACATCAACACCTCTCATAATAGGAGTGGGGGAACGGATTCCGACAGCTGTTTTTTTTTGCCGTCGGATTCTGTTCCCCCCATATTTCTGACACACTGAGGTTCTAATATTTATAAAATTGATGCTGTTTAAGCTCCATCCACACACAGAATAGAATAAGCATATTTTAAGCCAATACATCAAAATCTCCCATCATTGGGGTGGGGGAACGGATTTCGACAGCTGAACTATTTGCTGTCGGATTCTGTTCCCCCATGTTGCGTTCACAGTGAGGTTCTAAAATTTATCAAATTGCCAGAAATTACTACTCTCAATAGCCTAGTGGACAGTGCCCTGACAATGTTTTTTTTTAGCTTCGGGCAACCTGAGATCATGTCCCGGGTCGTCAAACTTTCTTGATACTATACTTTCCTATCATAATAAAAGGCAAAAAAAATATTCTTTAAACTGATGCAAGTTAAGCTGCATCCACACACAAAATAGAATCAGCATTTTTTGAGCCATTACATCAACACTTCTCATAATAGGAGTGGGGGAATGGATTCCGACAGCTGTTTTTTTTGCCGTCGGATTCTGTTCCCCCCATATTTCTGACACACTGAGGTTCTAATATTTATCAAATTGATGCTGTTTAAGCTCCATCCACACACAGAATAGAATAAGCATATTTTAAGCCAATACATCAACATCTCTCATCATTGGGGAACGGATTTCGACAGCTGAACTATTTGCCGTCGGATTCTGTTCCCCATGTTTCTTACACAGTGAGGTTCTAATATTTATCAAATTGCTGTAAATTACTAGACTCAATGGCCTAGTGGACAGTGCCCTGACAACTTTTTTTTTTAGCTTTGGGCGACCCCAGTTCAAGTCCCTGGTCGTCGAACTTTCTTGATACTATACTTTCCTATCATGTTAAGAGGCAAAAAAATATATTCTTTAAACTGATGCAAGTTAAGCTGCATTCACACACAAAATAGAATCAGCATATTTTAAGCCAATACATCAAATTTTCTCATCATTGGGGTGGGGGGAACGGATTTCGACAGCTGAACTATTTGCTGTCGGATTCTGTTCCCCCATGTTGCGTTCACAGTGAGGTTCTAAAATTTATCAAATTGCCAGAAATTACTAGTCTCAATAGCCTAGTGGACAGTGCCCTGACAATGTTTTTTTTTAGCTTTGGGCAACCTGAGATCGTCGAACTTTCTTGATACTATACTTTCCTATCATAATAAGAGGCAAAAAAACGTAGAATTGAAAATAATCCAAGATATTTTAAATGAACAAAGATATTTGCTTGACTGTTTTTCTACCCCCTCTTTCAGAGACAATGACCATTTGGAGTTCCTAAGGCACAGAGGGGCTGATAGTGATCTAGGCTTACAGGCCAAATGTTTGTACTTTGGGGGTCGATGAATTGTCACACCTTTAGTACAGTGGTGGAAGTGTAATTATCTGATTGGTCAGTTTGAATGTCTCACAGTTTGTTTTTAGTCACATGGTCAAGGAAAGGATAAAAGAAGATTGAAACTGTTGCTCTGTCTCTTTGATGCTCTGGCTATCTTCTTCTCTGGGTCCCTTTCTTGGGGGCTCCTCTTTTCTTTGCCTCTCTCTATCTCTCTCTCTCTCTATCTCTCTCTCTCTCAGGTAACATTTTTAATATATGCTGGGTACAATTAATAATATGAGTTATCACCATCTCATACATCTATTTTGTAACTATTTTAAGTGTAACCATAACCATATTTTGTAATTAAACCTTTTCAATTACAACTAATGTGCTAACTAGTTTTGATTTGGTATTGACTTTGAAGTGATACATATTGCAATACAATATCGTCACTATCTATTGCAACGCTCTCCCACAAATATTAAGCTATTGTAACTGCACTTATTTCCGTCGTTGGTATAAGCGGCAGAGGGTGGTATAGACAAGAAATGTGCAGTTTTCTACCATCTTGCCAATAACGTTTCTTTAGTCATTCGGCAGTTCTTGCAGGCTGAACCACTGCAGGAATTCCACCCTTACAAAAATATATTCTTTAAACTGATGCAAGTTAAGCTGCATCCACACACAAAATAGAATCAGCATTTTTTGAGCCATTACATCAACACTTCTCATAATAGGAGTGGGGGAACGGATTTCGACAGCTGAACTATTTGCCGTCGGATTCTGTTCCCCCTATGTTTCTTACACACTGAGGTTCTAATATTTATCAAATTGATGCTGTTTAAGCTCCATCCACACACAGAATAGAATAAGCATATTTTAAGCCAATACATCAACATCTCTCATCATTGGGGAACGGATTTCGACAGCTGAACTATTTGCCGTCGGATTCTGTTCCCCCTATGTTGCTTACACAGTGAGGTTCTAATATTTGGCAAATTGCCACAAATCAATGGGCTCAATAGCCTAGTGGTCAGTGCCCTGACAATGTTTTTTTTTTTAGCTTTGGGCGACCCGAGTTCAAGTCCCGGGTCGTCGAACTTTCTTGATACTATACTTTCCTATCATAATAAGAGGCAAAAAAATATATTCTTTAAACTGATGCAAGTTAAGCTGCATCCACACACAAAATAGAATCAGCAGTTTTTAAGCCATTACATCAACACCTCTCATAATAGGAGTGGGGGAACGGATTCCGACAGCTGTTTTTTTTGCCGTCGGATTCTTTTCCCCCCATATTTCTGACACACTGAGGTTCTAATATTTATCAAATTGATGCTGTTTAAGCTCCATCCACACACAGAATAGAATAAGCATATTTTAAGCCAATACATCAAAATCTCTCATCATTGGGGTGGGGGAACGGATTTCGACAGCTGAACTATTTGCCGTCGGATTTTGTTCCCCCTATGTTTCTTACACAATGAGGTTCTAATATTTATCCAATTGCTAAAAATGGCTAGTTGCAATAGCCTAGTGGACAGTGCCCTGACAATATTTTTTTTTAGCTTTGGGCGACCGGAGTTCAAGTCCCGGGTCGTCGAACTTTCTTGATACTATACTTTCCTATCATAATAAAAGGCAAAAAAATATATTCTTTAAACTGATGCAAATTAAGCTGCATCCACACACAAAATAGAATCAGCAGTTTTTAAGCCATTACAGCAACACCTCACATAAAGGTAGTGGGGGAACGGACTCCAACAGCTGTTTTTTTTTTTTTGCTGTCGGATTCTGTTCCCCCCATATTTCTGACACACTGAGGTTCTAATATTTATCAAATTGATGCTGTTTAAGCTCCATCCACACACAGAATAGAATAAGCATATTTTAAGCCAATACATCAACATCTCTCATCATTGGGGAACGGATTTCGACAGCTGAACTATTTGCCGTCGGATTCTGTTCCCCCTATGTTTCTTACACATTGAGGTTCTAATATTTATCAAATTGCTACAAATTAATATTCTCAATAGCCTAGTGGTCAGTGCTCTGACAATGTTTTTTTTGTTTTAGCTTTGGGCGACCCGAGATCAAGTCCCGGGTCGTCGAACTTTCTTGATACTATACTTTCCTATCATAATAAGAGGCAAAAAATATATTCTTTAAACTGATGCAAGTTAAGCTGCATCCACACACAAAATAGAATCAGCAGTTTTTAAGCCATTACATCAACACCTCTCATAATAGGAGTGGAGGAACGGATTTCGACAGCTGAACTATTTGCCGTCGGATTCCGTTCCCCCTATGTTTCTTACACAATGAGGTTCTAATATTTATCCAATTGCTAAAAATGACTAGTCTCAATAGCCTAGTGGACAGTGCCCTGACTATATTTTTTTTAGCTTTGGGCGACCCGAGTTCAAGTCCCTGGTCGTCGAACTTTCTTGATACTATACTTTCCTATAATAATAAGAGGCAAAAAAATATATTCTTTAAACTGATGCAAGTTAAGCTGCATCCACACACAAAATAGAATCAGCATTTTTTGAGCCATTACATCAACATTTCTCATAATAGGAGTGGGGGAACGGATTCCGACAGCTGTTTTTTTTGCCGTCAGATTCTGTTCCCCTCATATTTCTGACACAATGAGGTTCTAATATTTATCAAATTGATGCTGTTTAAGCTCCATCCACACACAGAATAGAATAAGCATATTTTAAGCCAATACATCAACATCTGTCATCATTGGGGTGGGGGAACGGATTTCGACAGCTGAACTATTTGCCTTCGGATTCCGTTCCCCCTATGTTTCTTACACAATAAGGTTCTAATATTTATCAAGTTCCAGTTAACAACAAGCCCCAATAGCCTAGTGGTCAGTGCCCTGATAATATAATTTTTTTAGCTTTGGGCGACACGACTTCAAGTCCCAGGACGTCGAACTTTCTTGATACTATACTTTCCTATCATAATAAAAGGCAAAAAAATATATTCTTTAAACTGATGCAAGTTAAGCTGCATCCACACACAAAATAGAATCAGCAGTTTTTAAGCCATTACATCAACACCTCTCATAATGGGAGTGGGGGAACGGATTCCGACAGCTGTTTTTTTTTACCGTCGGATTCTTTTCCCCCCATATTTCTGACACACTGAGGTTCTAATATTTATCAAATTGATGCTGTTTAAGCTCCATCCACACACAGAATAGAATAAGCATATTTTAAGCCAATACATCAAAATTTCTCATCATTGGGGTGGGGGAACGGATTTCGACAGCTGAACTATTTGCCGTCGGATTCTGTTCCCCCTATGTTTCTTACACAGTGAGGTTCTAATATTTATCAAATTGCTACAAATTACTAGACTCAATAGCCTAGTGGACAGTGCCCTGACAACATTTTTTTTTAGCTTTGGTCGACCCGAGTTCAAGTCCCGGGTCGTCGAACTTTCTTGATACTATACTTTCCTATCACAATAAGAGGAAAAAAAATATATTCTTTAAACTGATGCAAGTTAAGCTGCATCCACACACAAAATAGAATCAGCATTTTTTGAGCCATTACATCAACACTTCTCATAATAGGAGTGGGGGAACGGATTCCGACAGCTGTTTTTTTTGCCGTCGGATTCTGTTCCCGCCATATTTCTGACACACTGAGGTTCTAATATTTATCAAATTGATCCTTTTTAAGCTCCATCCACAGACAGAATAGAATAAGCATATTTTAAGCCAATACATCAACATCTCTCATCATTGGGGAACGGATTTCGACAGCTGAACTATTTGCCGTCGGATTCTGTTCCCCCTATGTTTCTTACACATTGAGGTTCTAATATTTATCAAATTGCTACAAATTACTATTCTCAATAGTCTAGTGGTCAGTGCTCTGACAATGTTTTTTTTGTTTTAGCTTTGGGCGACCCGAGATCAAGTCCCGGGTCATCGAACTTTCTTGATACTATACTTTCCTATCATAATAAGAGGCAAAAAATATATTCTTTAAACTGATGCAAGTTAAGCTGCATCCACACACAAAATAGAATCAGCAGTTTTTAAGCCATTACATCAACACCTCTCATAATAGGAGTGGGGGAACGGATTTCGACAGCTGAACTATTTGCCGTCGGATTCCGTTCCCCCTATGTTTCTTACACAATGAGGTTCTAATATTTATCCAATTGCTAAAAATGACTAGTCTCAATAGCCTAGTGGAGAGTGCCCTGACTATATTTTTTTTAGCTTTGGGCGACCCAAGATCAAGTCCCGGGTCGTCGAACTTTCTTGATACTATACTTTCCTATCATAATAAGAGTCAAAAAATATATTCTTTAAACTGATGCAAGTTAAGCTGCATCCACACACAAAATAGAATCAGCAGTTTTTAAGCCATTACATCAACACCTCTCATAATAGGAGTGGGGGAACGGATTCCGACAGCTGTTTTTTTTTTGCCGTCAGATTCTGTTCCCCCCATATTTCTGAAACACTGAGGTTCTAATATTTATCAAATTGATGCTGTTTAAGCTCCATCCACACACAGAATAGAATAAGCATATTTTAAGCCAATATATCAACATCTCTCATCATTGGGGTGGGGGAACGGATTTCGACAGCTGAACTATCCGCCGTCGGATTCTGTTCCCCCTATGTTTCTTACACAGTGAGGTTCTAATATTTATCAAATTGCCACAAATTACTAGTCTCAATAGCTTAGTGGACAGGGCCCTGACAGTATTTTTTTTTCGCTTTGGGCGACCCGAGTTCAAGTCCCTGGTCGTCGAACTTTCTTGATACTATACTTTCCTATCATAATAAGAGGCAAAAAAAATATACTTTAAACTGATGCAAGTTAAGCTGCATCCACACACAAAATAGAATCAGCATTTTTTGAGCCATTACATCAACACTTCTCATAATAGGAGTGGGGGAATGGATTCCGACAGCTGTTTTTTTTGCCGTCGGATTCTGTTCCCCCCATATTTCTGACACACTGAGGTTCTAATATTTATCAAATTGATGCTGTTTAAGCTCCATCCACACACAGAATAGAATAAGCATATTTTAAGCCAATACATCAAAATCTCTCATCATTGGTTTGGGGGAACGGATTTCGAAAACTGAACTATTTGCCGTCGGATTCTGTTCCCCCTATGTTGCTTACACAGTGAGGTTCTAATATTTATCAAATTGCCACAAATTACTAGTCTCAATAGCTTAGTGGACAGGGCCCTGACAGTATTTTTTTTTCGCTTTGGGCGACCCGAGTTCAAGTCCCTGGTCGTCGAACTTTCTTGATACTATACTTTCCTATCATAATAAGAGGCAAAAAAAATATACTTTAAACTGATGCAAGTTAAGCTGCATCCACACACAAAATAGAATCAGCATTTTTTGAGCCATTACATCAACACTTCTCATAATAGGAGTGGGGGAACGGATTCCGACAGCTGTTTTTTTTGCCGTCGGATTCTGTTCCCCCCATATTTCTGACACACTGAGGTTCTAATATTTATCAAATTGATGCTGTTTAAGCTCCATCCACACACAGAATAGAATAAGCATATTTTAAGCCAATACATCAAAATCTCTCATCATTGGTTTGGGGGAACGGATTTCGAAAGCTGAACTATTTGCCGTCGGATTCTGTTCCCCCATGTTGCTTACACAGTGAGGTTCTAATATTTATCAAATTGCCACAAATTGCTAGTCTCAATAGCCTAGTGGACAGTGCCCTGACAATGTTTTTTTTTAGCTTCGGGCAACCTGAGATCATGTCCCGGGTCGTCGAACTTTCTTGATACTATACTTTCCTATCATGTTAAGAGGCAAAAAAAATATATTCTTTAAACTGATGCAAGTTAAGCTGCATCCACACACAAAATAGAATCAGCATTTTTTGAGCCATTACATCAACACTTCTCATAATAGGAGTGGGGGAACGGATTCCGACAGCTGTTTTTTTTTTTGCCGTCGGATTCTGTTCCCCCCAAATTTCTGACACACTGAGGTTCTAATATTTATCAAATTGATGCTGTTTAAGCTCCATCCACACACAGAATAGAATAAGCATATTTTAAGCCAATACATCAACATCTCTCATCATTGGGGAACGGATTTCGACAGCTGAACTATTTGCCGTCGGATTCTGTTCCCCCTATGTTTCTTACACAGTGAGGTTCTAATATTTATCAAATTGCCACAAATTACTAGACTCAATAGCCTAGTGGACAGTGCCCTGACAACATTTTTTTTTAGCTTTGGTCGACCCGAGTTCAAGTCCCGGGTCGTCGAACTTTCTTGATACTATACTTTCCTATCACAATAAGAGGAAAAAAAATATATTCTTTAAACTGATGCAAGTTAAGCTGCATCCACACACAAAATAGAATCTGCATTTTTTGAGCCATTACATCAACACTTCTCATAATAGGAGTGGGGGAACGGATTCCGACAGCTGTTTTTTTTGCCGTCGGATTCTGTTCCCGCCATATTTCTGACACACTGAGGTTCTAATATTTATCAAATTGATGCTGTTTAAGCTCCATCCACAGACAGAATAGAATAAGCATATTTTAAGCCAATACATCAACATCTCTCATCATTGGGGAACGGATTTCGACAGCTGAACTATTTGCCGTCGGATTCTGTTCCCCCTATGTTTCTTACACATTGAGGTTCTAATATTTATCAAATTGCTTCAAATTACTATTCTCAATAGCCTAGTGGTCAGTGCTCTGACAATGTTTTTTTTGTTTTAGCTTTGGGCGACCCGAGATCAAGTCCCGGGTCGTCGAACTTTCTTGATACTATACTTTCCTATCATAATAAGAGGCAAAAAATATATTCTTTAAACTGATGCAAGTTAAGCTGCATCCACACACAAAATAGAATCAGCAGTTTTTAAGCCATTACATCAACACCTCTCATAATAGGAGTGGGGGAACGGATTTCGACAGCTGAACTATTTGCCGTCGGATTCCGTTCCCCCTATGTTTCTTACACAATGAGGTTCTAATATTTATCCAATTGCTAAAAATGACTAGTCTCAATAGCCTAGTGGACAGTGCCCTGACTATATTTTTTTTAGCTTTGGGCGACCCAAGATCAAGTCCCGGGTCGTCGAACTTTCTTGATACTATACTTTCCTATCATAATAAGAGCAAAAAATATATTCTTTAAACTGATGCAAGTTAAGCTGCATCCACACACAAAATAGAATCAGCAGTTTTTAAGCCATTACATCAACACCTCTCATAATAGGAGTGGGGGAACGGATTCCGACAGCTGTTTTTTTTGCCGTCGGATTCTGTTCCCCCCATATTTCTGACACACTGAGGTTCTAATATTTATCAAATTGATGCTGTTTAAGCTCCATCCACACACAGAATAGAATAAGCATATTTTAAGCCAATACATCAACATCTCTCATCATTGGGGAACGGATTTCGACAGCTGAACTATCCGCCGTCGGATTCTGTTCCCCCTATGTTTCTTACACAGTGAGGTTCTAATATTTATCAAATTGCCACAAATTTCTAGTCTCAATAGCTTAGTGGACAGGGCCCTGACAGTATTTTTTTTTCGCTTTGGGCGACCCGAGTTCAAGTCCCTGGTCGTCGAACTTTCTTGATACTATACTTTCCTATCATAATAAGAGGCAAAAAAAAAATACTTTAAACTGATGCAAGTTAAGCTGCATCCACACACAAAAATAGAATCAGCAGTTTTTAAGCCATTACATCAACACCTCTCATAATAGGAGTGGGGGAACAGATTCCGACAGCTGTTTTTTTTGCCGTCAGATTCTGTTCCCCCCATATTTCTGACACACTGAGGTTCTAATATTTATCAAATTGATGCTGTTTAAGCTCCATCCACACACAGAATAGAATAAGCATATTTTAAGCCAATACATCAACATCTCTCATCATTGGGGAACGGATTTCGACAGCTGAACTATCCGCCGTCGGATTCTGTTCCCCCTATGTTTCTTACACAGTGAGGTTCTAATATTTATCAAATTGCCACAAATTTCTAGTCTCAATAGCTTAGTGGACAGGGCCCTGACAGTATTTTTTTTTCGCTTTGGGCGACCCGAGTTCAAGTCCCTGGTCGTCGAACTTTCTTGATACTATACTTTCCTATCATAATATGAGGCAAAAAAAATATACTTTAAACTGATGCAAGTTAAGCTGCATCCACACACAAAAATAGAATCAGCAGTTTTTAAGCCATTACATCAACACCTCTCATAATAGGAGTGGGGGAACGGATTCCGACAGCTGTTTTTTTTGCCGTCAGATTCTGTTCCCCCCATATTTCTGACACACTGAGGTTCTAATATTTATCAAATTGATGCTGTTTAAGCTCCATCCACACACAGAATAGAATAAGCATATTTTAAGCCAATATATCAACATCTCTCATCATTGGGGTGGGGGAACGGATTTCGACAGCTGAACTATCCGCCGTCGGATTCTGTTCCCCCTATGTTTCTTACACAGTGAGGTTCTAATATTTATCAAATTGCCACAAATTTCTAGTCTCAATAGCCTAGTGGACAGTGCCCTGACAATGTTTTTTTTTAGCTTTGGGCAACCTGAGATCATGTCCCGGGTCGTCGAACTTTCTTGATACTATACTTTCCTATCATGTTAAGAGGCAAAAAAATATATTCTTTAAACTGATGCAAGTTAAGCTGCATCCACACACAAAATAGAATCAGCATTTTTTGAGCCATTACATCAACACTTCTCATAATAGGAGTGGGGGAATGGATTCCGACAGCTGTTTTTTTTTTGCCGTCGGATTCTGTTCCCCCCATATTTCTGACACACTGAGGTTCTAATATTTATCAAATTGATGCTGTTTAAGCTCCATCCACACACAGAATAGAATAAGCATATTTTAAGCCAATACATGAACATCTCTCATCATTGGGGAACGGATTTCGACAGCTGAACTATTTGCCGTCGGATTCTGTTCCCCATGTTTCTTACACAGAGAGGTTCTAATATTTATCAAATTGCTGTAAATTACTAGACTCAATGGCCTAGTGGACAGTGCCCTGACAACATTTTTTTTTAGCTTTGGGCGACCCCAGTTCAAGTCCCTGGTCGTCGAACTTTCTTGATACTATACTTTCCTATCATAATAAGAGGCAAAAAATATATTCTTTAAACTGATTCAAGTTAAGCTGCATCCACACACAAAAATAGAATCAGCAGTTTTTTTAGCCATTACATCAACACCTCTCATAATAGGAGTGGGGGAACGGATTCCGACAGCTGGGTTTTTTTGCCGTCGGATTCTGTTCCCCCCATATTTCTGACACACTGAGGTTCTAATATTTATCAAATTGATGCTGTTTAAGCTCCATCCACACACAAAATAGAATCAGCATATTTTAAGCCAATACATCAAAATTTCTCATCATTGGGGTGGGGGGAACGGATTTCGACAGCTGAACTATTTGCCGTCGGATTCTGTTCCCCCTATGTTTCTTACACAGTGAGGTTCTAATATTTATCAAATTGCCACAAACTACTAGACTCAATAGCCTAGTGGACAGTGCCCTGACAACATTTTTTTTTTAGCTTTGGGCGACCCGAGATCAAGTCCCTGGTCACCGAACTTTCTTGATACTATACTTTCCTATCATAATAAGAGGCAAAAAATATATTCTTTAAACTGATGCAAGTTAAGCTGCATCCACACACAAAAGTAGAATCAGAATTTTTTAAGCCATTACATCAACACCTCTCATAATAGGAGTGGGGGAACGGCTTCCAACAGCTATTTTTTTATGCCGTCGGATTCTGTTCCCCCCATATTTCTGACACACTGAGGTTGTAATATTTATCAAATTGATGCTGTTTAAGCTCCATCCACACACAGAATAGAATAAGCATATTTTAAGCCAATACATCAAAATCTCTCATCATTGGGGTGGGGGAACGGATTTCGACAGCTGAACTATTTGCCTTCGGATTCCGTTCCCCCTATGTTTCTTACACAATAAGGTTCTAATATTTATCAAATTGCCAGAAGTTACTAGTCATAATAGTTTAGTGGACAGTTCCCTGACAATATTTTTTTTTAGCTTTGGGCGACCCGAGTTCAGGTCCCGGGTCGTCGAACTTTCTTGATACTATACTTTCCTATCATGTTAAGAGGCAAAAAAATATATTCTTTAAACTGATGCAAGTTAAGCTGCATCCACACACAAAAATAGAATCAGCAGTTTTTTTAGCCATTACATCAACACCTCTCATAAGTCATAATAGGAGTGGGGGAACGGATTCCGACAGCTGGGGTTTTTTGCCGTCGGATTCTTTTCCCCCCATATTTCTGACACACTGAGGTTCTAATATTTATCAAATTGATGCTGTTTAAGCTCCATCCACACACAGAATAGAATAAGCATATTTTAAGCCAATACATCAAAATTTCTCATCATTGGGGTGGGGGAACGGATTTCGACAGCTGAACTATTTGCCGTCGGATTCTGTTCCCCCTATGTTTCTTACACAGTGAGGTTCTAATATTTATCAAATTGCCACAAACTACTAGACTCAATAGCCTAGTGGACAGTGCCCTGACAACATTTTTTTTTTAGCTTTGGGCGACCCGAGATCAAGTCCCTGGTCACCGAACTTTCTTGATACTATACTTTCCTATCATAATAAGAGGCAAAAAATATATTCTTTAAACTGATGCAAGTTAAGCTGCCTCCACACACAAAAGTAGAATCAGAATTTTTTAAGCCATTACATCAACACCTCTCATAATAGGAGTGGGGGAACGGCTTCCAACAGCTATTTTTTTATGCCGTCGGATTCTGTTCCCCCCATATTTCTGACACACTGAGGTTGTAATATTTATCAAATTGATGCTGTTTAAGCTCCATCCACACACAGAATAGAATAAGCATATTTTAAGCCAATACATCAAAATCTCTCATCATTGGGGTGGGGGAACGGATTTCGACAGCTGAACTATTTGCCTTCGGATTCCGTTCCCTCTATGTTTCTTACACAATAAGGTTCTAATATTTATCAAATTGCCAGAAGTTACTAGTCATAATAGTTTAGTGGACAGTTCCCTGACAATATTTTTTTTTAGCTTTGGGCGACCCGAGTTCAGGTCCCGGGTCGTCGAACTTTCTTGATACTATACTTTCCTATCATGTTAAGAGGCAAAAAAATATATTCTTTAAACTGATGCAAGTTAAGCTGCATCCACACACAAAATAGAATCAGCAGTTTTTAAGCCATTACATCAACACCTCTCATAATAGGAGTGGGGGAACGGATTCCGACAGCTGTTTTTTTTGCCATCAGATTCTGTTCCCCTCATATTTCTTACACACTGAGGTTCTAATATTTATCAAATTGATGCTGTTTAAGCTCCATCCACACACAGAATAGAATAAGCATATTTTAAGCCAATACATCAAAATCTCTCATCATTGGGGTGGGGGAACGGATTTCGACAGCTGAACTATTTGCCGTCGGATTCTGCGAAAGTGACAGATTCTGTTCCCCTCATATTTCTTACACACTGAGGTTCTAATATTTATCAAATTGATGCTGTTTAAGCTCCATCCACACACAGAATAGAATAAGCATATTTTAAGCCAATACATCAAAATTTCTCATCATTGGGGTGGGGGAACAGATTTCGACAGCTGAACTATTTGCCGTCGGATTCTGTTCCCCCTATGTTTCTTACACAGTGAGGTTCTAATATTTATCAAATTGCCACAAATTGCTAGTCTCAAAAGCCTAGTGGACAGTGCCCTGTCAAAAAATTTTTTTAGCTTTGTGCGACCCGAATTCAAGTCCCGGGTCTTCAAACTTTCTTGATACTATACTTTCCTATCATAATAAGAGGCAAAAAAATATATTCTTTAAACTGATGCAAGTTAAGCTGCATCCACACACAAAATAGAATCAGCATTTTTTAAGCCATTACATCAACACCTCAGGGGTGGACTTTACCATTAGGCAAAGGTCGGAAATTGCCTTGGGCCCCAAGCTACGTAGGGGCCCCCAAAATGCCCCATTAACTTATTGCTACTTAACTTTTTTTTTTTTTTTCGCAAATTATGTATTTCTAAATCTCCATTTGCGAAAAATGGCATAAAATCATTAGTCGCAGAAAGGAGGGGGCCCCCCACCTCACTACATTGGACTATTCCATTATCTCACGCATCTGCGAAAGTGACAAGGCTGTATTGCGACAAAAAACTGACAGAGAAAAAGAAGTGATTGACAGAGTGTACAGAGTAGTAAAAATTAAGCGAAGCTACCCAAGCGGTGCTGAAAAAAGGAGGAAAAATTGCTGAATAAGGTAACAAACTTTTTTGTGATGCCCGCTGACAATGACAACAACGCTAACGATACAGGAAATACACAAACAGAGCAAGATGAGTCTAAACGTGAAAATGAAAAGTTTCGAAGTTACCCAAGCGTCTCAAATAAAAGAAAAAAAGACTCAGATACTGTAAGTATTTGGGAAAGCTGCCAAAGATGACAAACTTTTTTATGGCTAGGAACAACAAACGTCCAACGCACAGAAAAATCGTGAAGCAAAGAGGACATGGAGACCGACAGACAAAACAGAGCAGTTTAAATTAGGCTACTTATGATATGAAAAATCTCAGCTCTCAGATTCTGTCAATTCTATTACGAAATTCAGACAATAAATAGGCTACCGTTTGGAGCTTGTAATGTGACGTGACCGATCCCTAGAGGCATGTGAACTGATCATCTTCGGTAATAACTTACCAAAATGTATAGGCCTATTCCTTATTTATAATATCGACCAATCAGTGTTTTTCAACCGCGGAAAGAGGTAAAACAGCTGGAGAACAATCGTCACATAACATTTAGCCTAACGTTACCTCAGGAAAGCCATTTAATTACCATAATATAGGCTATAGCATGTTAGTTGACAAAAAAATAAGATATAGAGTATTTAGCTAAATATGTGTATTATATTATTTATTTAGTATAGGCTATTGTTTACTTATAATTTAATTATAATAAAAACGCATTGTTTAATTTTAGTTATTTTTAACCTTAAATAATACCAGCTGATATGGCTCTCTGTATGTTCACAGCATTATGTGTTTTTTTTTTCTTGAGAAAAATTAACGCCTATCTTGTGTACCTAATATGTATCCAAATGAGTCAATATTGAATCAAATCACAAGAATTGAATCGAAATGGTGAAATTTGTCAAGCAAAAAAAAAAACAAAAAAAAAAAAACAGAGCTTACCAGAAATTGTACCATGTAAACATTGTAACGTTTCTGTTTAGGAGTGAATAAGTGTATGCAAGGTTTAAAGGGGAAGTTTTATTTCTCCTCTCCAACCTTTACCTGCCTATTCACCATTCAGTCTGTAAAAAAAAGATTTCGCTCTCTTTTAAAGGTGCAGTGTGTGATTTTTAGACGTCACAATATGTCGATCTTCATAGAAGGGGGTTCCCGCGGTTATGTAGATATAAATGACTAATTCTAAGGTAATAAGAAAATAACGGTTCATTAAGTAAGGTCTTTATACACCACTGAAAACATAGTTATGGATCTTATATTGCATTTCTGTCAATAGATCCTCAGAAATATGACACATTGCACCTTTAAAGATCGGATGGGGGTCCCATACATACCTTCGCCTTGGGCCCCCAATTTGCTAAATCCGCCACTGGCGTTCGGAATTAACGGACTGCAACTAGACAAGCAAACTATACTTTGGGTTTCATGTGCGCGTCTAAACGATCAAATACAGACAAAAATATGGCTAAATGACCGGTTTGGAGATTCACTTTAACACAGTTTTTGTCTTAAATGGGAGTTAGTTGTGGAATAGTTGGGAGAAAATGTGTATTATTAGATCTGCATTCGGTCTTAAAGTGGCAGCGTCTAATAAACCTGCTAATGATTACACCTTTAATGTGAATAAAACGATTAAAGGCAAAGAGAACATTTCTCCCAGCTCTTGAATGAATAACTTTAGTTTTAATGAGCATTAATCTATCTATAATAAACTACGCTGTTATTTTACATTTGATTATTAGATTTCTAGCATATTATTATGGATACTTATATCCTGATCATAACTGGGATAGTTATGTGCATGTATATAATTTGCATATAGTGGTGTCCCATTTCATAGGGAAAGATCTTCAGCTCCACTTCCCCTCGTTGAGGGGACTTTACTTTCGAGGGCACTCAAAACCAAGTGGAAGTTTTAAGGGGGGAGAAATGGGACAGGGCCGTAATCTTATGCCTGGTGATATTGTACTCATTGCAGATTATACAGCCCCACGCAATTCTTGGACTCTTGGAAGAGTACTAGAGACTTTCCCAGATAAAAAGGGCTTACCAAAACAAACACAATAGTAAGACCAGTAACAAAACTTTGTCTTTTATTAGAAATGTGAAAAAAGGTTAAAATGCATGGTGTACTCATATATAAAAATAAAAAAAATGGTAAGAGTAATTATTATTTAAAATGTATTGATGTAAATGGACTGTTTGATGGCTCCTTATGTAAATGTATGATTTTGAATTGTTTATGCCCCCTACGTCATTAACAATATGGGGCTGGTATGTTGGAGCCATTATGTTAAATTGTATTTTTTGTCTGTGACACTAGAGGGCGTATTAGTATTTGAGTATATTTAAAGGGGTCATATAATGTCATTTTTGTACAAGCTAATATGATTCTTTAGGGTCTAAATTAAAAGTTTGTATATAATTTAATTAAAAATTCTCATTAGTATTGTAAGAAAACACTCATTTTACCTGGTCAAAAACAGCTCTGTTTTCAGCACGCCGTTTCAGTGCATGTGTCTTTAAATGATAATGAGCTTTGCTCACCCCGCCCCTCTGTTCTGTGCATACACCGTTTAAAATAATAATACAAAAACCATAACGCGTTGTTCATTATAAACGTGGGATTATGAATTATATTGAGAACGTCGTACATAGAAAACAGGCCATAATGTACCCTGAGTGTAAAAATAGCCACATTCATCGTGAAGCGTGCAAGCTATTTGCAAAGATTAATATTAATATAAAGGTCAATAAAACGTTACACTCACTTGTTCTTCTGGAGGTTCAGCAGGAACACGAATAGTTGGTACTGATCCTTTTTTCTGGAGCAGCTTCTTAGCAAAAACAGCTTTATACTGACCCTCGTTTGTAAAGCAGTCTCGAGTCTGGTGAAATGATTTGCGCAAACATGACAGCATTGACGTTGATCGTGGGGAATATTCCCTTCGAAAACAAACTCAGCCACTGCGTCTTCAGCTGTACGGATTTAGAAACATCATCAATATGACTGCTGTGTTCGTTATTACACCCAAGAACAGAACACCACAATCGTTAGACGCCATTCTACTCAGTGCTCCAGCTACGGGCCTGGGCACTTGCCTGTCAAATTTACTGTCTATTCTTTTCAAATAATTATTTTAATTTTAATTTTATTTTCAGTAAAATTGTGTTAAATATTGAGGAATAATGTGATTATTTTTTTGCAGTTGCAAAGTATTAACTAGTAAATAAATCAAATAAATAATTTTAATGTATTGCTGCGCTGTTGAGAGGGACATCTAGAGGCGACTGAAAAGCATTGCGTAAATATAAAAGTCACGCGTAAAAGACGGTTACTCAAAAACCAAAACAAAAATGAGTTTAAAACCACAACCAAGTGGATCAATGAAAAGAAAGCACAAAAATGACAAAGAAGCAAGAGAAGCTCAATTACTACAAGAGCTTTTTTTAACGAAATGTCAATCTTCATCTTTATAACAGACGATAAAATACAATACAACAATCTTCAAGATACAGTAAATCTTCAAATGTGTAACGGATTGTCACCTTAAAAAGTGTCTTTTGGGGTGGAACAAGCAATGCTATATAGCATCTTAATTTAATCTTTGTTTTATTATTTTAGTTCATTAACTAATTGTTAACTAATTTAACGTAAAGACCTGGATACTAGAATTACTAATTAAATAAATGTCAGCTAGCCTAAATGCATTGATTAGAATTGCCATTGACTAAAGATTTTTCTAGTCGACTAGTAGTCATTCATTTAAGCAATTAGTCGACTAATCTCACGTTTATATTAATTTCTGCTTAAAAACTGAGTACATGGAGGCATATAGCCTATTCCGCGCTCAAGCGCATGCATAAATCTTGCCGCAAAGCACCGGCAAAAGCAGGCTAATGATAATATGTCTGAAAAAAAAAAAAAAAAAAAAAAACTAGGCATTTTAATTGTTTAATAATAAAATATATATATTTCTAAATCAGTGTCGGCTGCAAACATATATCTCCGCTGTAAAGTGGATGCACCGAGAGAAATGCACCTTTCATATCATATCAGCCTAATCAGCCGGTATTTGGTTTTGATTCGAATTTTTTCGATTAAAAGTGGACATTTCAAGCTTTATATAGAAATATTCATCATGTCTGTGAGGCTAAACACTGTGTTTCAGTTCATTTTTTGAGACGTGCTCCAGTTCACGCCACGGAGACCATGAAAGCGCCCTGTTTGTTTTCTTTTATTTTACAAAAGCACAACGTTTTCTTGTTATTGTGAGTTTACAAAAATAAAAGTATCTACTTGCGACTGATGCATCATTCTTTTCTGTATATGACCAGAAGTATTTCAAGTTGTTTCCACTGTTGATAGGAAAATGCAAGTGTTCGCGCCGACGCCTGCAATACAGTGCGCGCTGCACACTCCGCACAAACACTTTGGATATGCATTTATCTAGGTTAAAGTTAGAGCGAGCTGCCATGCCAGACGGATAAGTCCTTTTCATGTTTAACAAATCAAATCATGCATTTTCTACCTACCGCGAGTAAGCGCTGCACCAGTCTGAAAAAGGTAAAAGCATAACGAGCGTAACGAGAGAGGGGCCCCACTAAGGGGGATGCAGAGATGTTGCTGCGTCTTTATATTAACATTTCTGATTGTTTAAATGATCAGCCCCCTTAAAATGCCTGGCTTGCCTGCCCTATTGCGCGCCTGTACATACAGGTGCAACACTGTTGCCCAAAAAATTGGTGAAGGGGGCCTTTGAGACATCTGTGCCCAGGGCACATCATCATCATAATCCGTCCCTGCCTACACAGTGTTTTTTTAACAGCGGAAAGAGGTCAATAAAACAGTTGGAGAACAATGTCACATAACGTTATTTAGGCTACCTCAGGAAAGCCATTTAATGGCCATAGGACGTTAATTGGCTAGAAAAATTTGCTATAGAGAGGAGTATTTTGCTAAATCTCTGCACTATAATATTACATAGGCTATTTATTATATTTTTCCTTATATCATTAAAATATTATAACGGTGTTATTATAATACTAACATTATATTTAATTTGAGTTGTTATTTTTAACCTTTAATAATAATAGGCCTATACCAGCTGACAGCTCTCTGTGTTTACAGCATTAGGTGAAATATTTTTTTTCTTGAGAAAAATGATAATGTAGGCCTATCTACTGTACCTAATATTTATCCAAATGAATCGATATTGAATGACCACGAGATTATTTTCAGTGGGATAGCAGCAGAACGGGGGGCTGATCGCAAGCGCTTGACAAGCTTCACGGGAATCGTGCATGCGAAAATATACACCCGTTTCCTCAAACTGCTACTATATAAATAATCATATATTTTTAAGCTATTTAATAAATATAAATTATTATTACGTAATAACAGCAACAACAACATTTCAAGTATATGCTGACGTCTTTTGTAAAGAAATATAGGCTATACGCTAGCCTACGCAATTTATTTTTGTTTACAGTTTTTTGGGAATTTAAAGAATGTAAGGGTCTTTTAATCAATTTATCTTACAGCATAGATATCATCAAGATGAATTATTTACAACTAGGCCTATTAATGCATGAACGTGTGTGTGTTTGTGCGTGTGTGTTTTAGGTCGTATCTATGTCCTCCACTAGAGGGCGCCATTAGTCCAGTGTTTGGAGCAGTGGGAGAATATGGAATAAATTTTGTTCCAATAATAATGAACGTAACTTTTAAAGAAACTAATGAAAATATAAATTGAAACTGAATAAAATATCTTTGAAACTGAAAAAGAATAAATCGCAGGCAATTTTTTTGACTTCGTTTTTAATACACTGCATGTTTTGCTAACTATTTCTCATATTTCTTTCGCTGATCTGAACTTACAAATGCGCTTCCAGAGTTTTAATTTACGCTTCTGAAGTTTTCATTTACGCTTCTGGAGTTTTCGTTTACGCTTCTGGAGTGTTCGTTTGCTGTTCTGACACATTTCTCTCGTGGGGGCGGGGCTAGTAGCAGTGTGTTCTCATTGGCTACTGAATTTTTGATTGACAGCTTCTTCACCTGGAAGCACATATCATCATAGATAGTTCGTTTTCATTGTCAACCCTTACAAAAAAATAAAATCACAAAAATACCAGTTCTCAGCTTACTCTGAAAGAATGAATTAAAACTATGTCAGCTGAGTTGCTTTCACATTTGATATTTGTACATTGCAAAGTAAGATGCAATGTCTACCATTTAAGGGGTTTGTGAAGCGTGTCTTTTCATGAAAGCAACATATTTTGGCCCATATAAACTCATGTTTATTTGATCATAATTAAATGACCCCAAAAAAAACTGTTAATCCTTAAAACAACTGAGCGAACTTTTACAATGTTTAAATTGGAAAATAATAATGAAAACATTAGGAATTACATGCAGAAAATGCCCTCTTTTCCCTCCCAGAAGACAGCATGAAAATAGAAATTCATTCCTTTTTTACTTTTAAATGAATAAATGCATTTAAAGAATTATATTCTTGAGGAATAGTGCAAAATCAAACTTATCTTTAAATGAACCTATACCCTAAACCGAGAGTGTGCTATAATTGCAAATATTAAGATAATATATATGCTGTTTAATTTGTTACAGCATGCCTTGCTGAACTCTCACGTGTGGTTGCTATATGATTAAAGGATCTACAGGAAAAGGCTTAATATCTTTCCAATAATAATGAGGCCTGTTGCTTGTAGCAGATGCGATTCAATCTTTGATGCACTTGAAGATGCAGCCGCTGTAGACTGAGCAGCCGTTGTAGCAAAAGCTGTAATAGAAAGATTAGCAAATTAGCTGGAAAAGATCAAATATACCTTTTTTGCTTTATTCAGGTCAAACTGAGAAAAAAAAGTGAGGGTTTTGTATCTTGACCCTTCTGATTAACATTACAGAAGAATGTCTATTGAGTAATAATGCTTACTGGAACCATCGACGGAAATTGTCTCTGAAATGATGTTTAACGTATTGAAATTTCCTGATTCTACTGCTGTCAAAAGGGTGTCTGCAATCTCTTTTCTGGATGGTAAAGATTGGTTGAAGCTGAAAACTAGTTGTGTTCTCGTGATGATTGACCCTGGTCTGAAATATATTAAAAGGATGTAATAGGGGAATCCATTTTCCAAGCACATATTATTAAAAGTGCAATGTTCATACTCAACACACACACACACACGGAGTGAGAGATTGATATAGATATAAATCTTTTTGAGTAAAGGCAAGAACTGGTTATTGAAAATGTTACATTTTATATAGGCCAACATATATGCATTGAATTATCTCTCTAAAAATAGATGAAAAAAAATAGATCTTACCTGAATCCTTGGACAATCACTCCAAGAAAGTTAACATAATTGGGTTTGTAGACAACTCCAAGCTGGAACAAATAATAAACAATTAGGAATATCCAAAGTTAAAGTGTTAGTCATTTTCTCCTCTGTTAGAGTGTTTTACAAATGCTAGGACACATTTCTCAATACTTGGGTCACTTTTTCAAATCTCTTCACACAGTTTTCCTAACCAACTTTCATCTTGGTTGAAAGTTGGTCACAGCAGTTCATTTCACATTCAAAATGCACTAAAATCATGTCAATGTCTCAAATCAACTCATTCTTCCAGAACACTATGGATTTAACCCAACAAACGCACATTGTCTGTCATAAAACAAAAACCTAAAAACACAACAGCTAGCATAATGTTTTCTTTTCTAAAATGTCTCTACAAAACAAGAATGACTCTCTCTACTGTTCAGAATTCACTGCAGTTTATGTTGCATGGTCCATGTTTGCATTACAGTACAAAATTATTCGTAAGTTTCACAGAGTTTTGGTTGTGTTTGTGTCTGAGTGAGTAAATAATCAATGTATTCTGAAATATGTTGTTATTATTGAATGCATTTTAGTGCCAAATCAATGATAAATGATCCACAGTTTAGCCCACATAAACTGCTGTTGTGCTCAATGTGTGAAGAGTTTTGACAAAGTGATTTAAGTATTGAGAAGTGTGTCCTAGTGATTATTAAAAATCAAGACATTTATCATCAGAGAGGCTTCAGTTGCTTCAACTCACCTGATCCTTCACAAGCTTAGACCTATTCTTGAACTCCTGAGACTCTGAATTGTTGAGAGCATCTGTAAATGTGTCAAAAGAGTGAAACTCCAGATCTATTAGTTGCTCAGGTACTATTTTTGCAGTGGTTGTAGGCACTTTAGTTGTGGTGGGTGTAGTGGGTCCAGTGTTAGTGATGGATGATGCAGCAAGAGTTGATGTGGCTGTTGAGGATTCTGCTGATATTGGTGTGGATGTTTCGACTGTACTAAGCGTTGAACTTGCAGAAGCTGGTGAAAAGGAGCCGGCTGAAACCAAGGTAGAAGCTGTTGGTGGTGATGCTGTTGTGGTAAATGTTGCACTAGTTGTGGATGTTGTGGTTGGTGTTGTGGATGTTTGAGTTGCATGAAAAGCAGATGAAGAAGGAGTGGCTGAAGTAAATGAGCTAGTGGATGATGCAGCAAGAGTCGATGTGGCTGTTGAGGATTCTGCTGATATTGGTGTGGATGTTTCGACTGTACTTGCAGAAGCTGGTGAAAAGGAGCCGGCTGAAACCAAGGTAGAAGCTGGTGGTGATGCTGTTGTGGTAAATGTTGCACTAGTTGTGGATGTTGTGGTTGGTGTTGTGGATGTTTGAGCTGCATGAAAAGCAGATGAAGAAGGAGTGGCTGAAGTAAATGAGCTAGTGGATGACGCAGTAAGAGTCGATGTGGCTGTTGAGGATTCTGCTGATATTGGTGTGGATGTTTCGACTGTACTAAGCGTTGAACTTGCAGAAGCTGGTGAAAAGGAGCCGGCTGAAACCAAGGTAGAAGCTGGTGGTGATGCTGTTGTGGTAAGTGTTGCACTAGTTGTGGATGTTGTGGTTGGTGTTGTGGATGTTGTGGTTGGTGTTGTGGATGTTGTGGTTGGTGTTGTGGATGATTGAGCTGCATGAAAAGCAGATGAAGAAGGAGTGGCTGAAGTAGGGAATGTTGCTGTAGATGCTGTTGGGGTAAATGAGCTAGCAAGAGTTGAGGTGGCTTTTGAGGTTGGTATTGTTGTGGATGGTTTGCTCATACTAAACGTTGAACTTGCAGAAGCTGGTGAAAAGGAACTGGCTGAAATCAAGGTAGAAGCTGTTGGTTGTAATGATTTTGTGGTAAATGTTGTGGTTGTGAAAGAACCTGCTGGTGTTGTGGATGATTCAGTTGTACTATGAAACTCTGAAGGGGGTCCGGGAAAAATAGGCATTGTTGTTTCAGATGCTGTTGAACTGAATGCACTAGTGGTGGATGATCCAGGAAGAGTTATTGGTTCAACTAGAGAGATTGAAACTGCTGATATTAGAAAAAAGCATCAAGTTAGATTGAATCTCATGCCAACACTGACATAGAAAAGTCATTGCATCATGTTTAATTTATTTCCAGTTCCGATATGTTTTTTTTTTCATGCAAGACTAAACACATATAAAACAAGATTTCTTTATTTCTTTCTTTTTTTTTCAGTTGTTATCAGACCTACCTGAGTTATTAACAGTGACTGAATAAGAACTTATGTTCAGGATATTGACGTGTATCTGATCAATCAATAATGTATTTGCAATCTCGTTAACTGATGGCACATCCTCTGTAGCATTGAAAGTGAGCTCTGCTGAGGTAATGACTGACCCAGCTCTGGAATGAAATTTTCAGAAGCAGTATTATACTGTGTTCCTTCATAATTTGACAATTTGGCCACTACATTATAAATATTATATACTTACCTGAAGCCTAAGACGTGAGCTCTTATGAAGGAAGGATACTTCAATTTGTAGATTGTCTCAAGCTGTAACAAATTACAGTTACAATAAACACCTTTAATTTATATGATTTGGCTGTATACAATTAATCAAAATCAAACTGAAATCACGATATATCAAATCAAAGGCTGTCGCTGTTTTCAGGGTCTTGAGTCAGGAAATGCTTCTGACAAACTCTCTGTATATTCTGTGAGTTTAATACGTAATTTAGGAAGGCAATATGCAATTTCTCACATTTTTGAGGACAGAAGTTTACAGCATTTCACCAGTAAAATGCACCGCAAAAATAAAAGCTTGAGGATTTAAAATGTTAAAAGCTTGAGGGTTTGGACATTTGAAAGTGAAGATATTAGTGAAATATTAGTTAGTTAGTTAATTTTTTAATACATTTTATTAATATTTTTTATTTTAATATAACTATTTAAGATGTTTATTTTGCAGTGCAATTATTATCATTATTATTATTATTATTATTCAGTTTGATTGGGCTCCTAAAACGCCAGTATGAATGTAATGTGGACAATTTGGACACAAAACAACTAAAGAGAGGTTTAAGTTCACTTTAAAGTCTTGTAATAATAACTACACCGAGGCATTTTTTTTTATTATTATTATTTTTACAATCAAATAAAACACTAATTGAAAGAAAATGCTTAAATATTTTATCTAAATACCTGCGTGTCATGTGACCATTAACCAACATCAGAGAACCATGAAAATAGGAACGTGCCTTTATTTTATTAAAATCTTAGGATGTAGCCTATCAAGTAAAGTTTAAGGGGTTCAGCTAAGTTTGAGACTCCCTGATGTAAGCTGTTGTTATAGTGAATCAGTTAAGTGGGTTTAAACTCACATTATCCTTAACATGCTTAGCCCTGTCCTTGAAAGCCTGAGAGGATGAGTCGTTGAGTTCAGGTATAAATGTCTCTGAACAGCGGATCTCAAGCAGTGCATTGGCTGTGAAAGGAGACATTGTTGCTGTTTCTGTAGCTTCTGGTGTTGTGGAGGATGATTCAGCAAGAGATGTTGATGACTGGGATGATGCCGAGTCTGTTATTGTGGACTGAGTTGCTGGAAAAATTATGTAAATTTGACATACAAGTGAATCAAAGATTTTTTTAATGATAATTTTGATCTCAATTATTGTAAAGTTGATTCACCTACCAATCAAAATATAGAAAATAATAAAAGCTTTTCTCTCCATCTTGGAAAGCGTCCAGTGAGTCTGCAACGTGAGTCACTGAAGAGTTAATGAATGTGTAAACTTTATTAGTATAACCAGCTATAATTTTATAATGCTTCTGGAATATTTTTGAGAAAAACAAAACAATCCGGAAAGACGAGATGAGAGATGGCAACATCTGTTCAAATAAACCTACTATACAAGTAAGATAATGTTAGCATAAACAAAGTTTACAAAGTTCTTAAGACCTTTTACTGCTCTATAATTTACTCCAACACGCATTTGACATCATACTTCTGTTTATCTCTTAGATATCACAAATTCAAACGGATTATTATTTCCAACAATATTTTTCTATTATGACACTCTTAATATTAATATTTATTTGCAATTAGCTACATTATTTTCTTATGATATTAACACCAGAATTTAAATGGATGCCCCTGACTGGAATTTGGTTCCCCCATAGAAAGAGAATTTCCCAATTAAGATATATAAAGTAAAGTAATATAAAAGTTTATTTATATTGAGCTACAGTTGTCACATAGGGCTTTACAATATAAACCATAAAGATTACTTGTAAACAAAATAATTTAACTGCAATTTTCTTGTAACTGAATATGTGTTACAATTACAAAACTTAATCATTATTTAATTTCATTTAATTTAATTTAACACATACTGCTATGTCTGACAAAGACAAAAAAAGGCATCCAATATAAATGTTTTCCTGTTGTGATATTTCCCACAATTAAACGATAATTTAATATATAAACATAATAAACACAATCATCTTTAGTGAAATAAAATGTTCTTACCAATCTTTAAGCAGATATATTACTGAACACGTTGATTGTAATTCGCTGTTTCCTCTGTGGCTTTAAGTAAGTCTGCAGGTTATGCCTCTTATACCTGTGGCGATACTGCCTTTTAAAGGCACATAATGACGTCCAGGCGTTTTTTTCCGCCTTCATTGAAGTTCCTTGGTATTTTGTACACATTTCTCACTAATTGGGTCACTTTTCCAGAACTCGTCACACATAGAACAATAGCATTCTGTGTGTGTGAAACTAGATCTTTTTTTTTTTTTTGCATTGGCACAAAATGCATTCATATTTCAAAGTACATGAATTCTTCTCGACGATGAAATCGTCGACACTATACTTGCAGGCCAAATTGTACGTTTATGTTATTTTCAGAACTGTTAAACGTCAAGTTCAAAACCTACAACACAAACTCAATGTGTATACATATATATTTAAATGTTTTCCAAATCTAAAAAAAAAATCCCATATAAAGATTTGCATTGTAGCTGAAGAGCTAACAATTTCTTTATCATCTTCATCTTAAGAATACACTGTAAAAAATTCTTTTCTTGACTCATTTTTTGTTATCTTTTTGCATGGATATTTTTAAGTTAAACTAACTTATTTATAAAAGTGTACCTGACAAATTTGGAAAAGTTTACCTGACAAGTTATGAAGTACAATGAACTGATTTAATTTAGTTAAGTTAACTTCGAATTTAAGTTAAGTTAACTAAAGTTAAGTTTTCTAAACTACATCCAATAAGTTCAGCAAACTAAAGTTAAGTTTTCTAAACTACATCCAATAAGTTCAGCCAACTAAAGTAGTGTTTTGAAACCTGCAGCAGTACCAAATAATTAATTACTACTAGAACATTAATTTGTAAAATACATTTGATTTAAAAAAAAATCATGGAAAATTAACGATCACTGATACAATTTACAATAGTTAAGTCACCTTTATTTATATAGCACTTTTTACAATACAGATTGTATCAAAGCAGCTTTACAGTGATAACATGAAAATAATACAACAAAGTTTGTTTCTAGAAGAAAATTGCATCATCTTCCAACTTAATTAAGGCAGATCAATAATATTGTTGAATATTAAATGTCCCCAACTAAGCAAGCCAAAAGCCAAGGCAACAGTGGCAAGGAACCAAAACTCCATCAGGTGACGTGACAGAATGGAGAAAAAAACCTTGTGAGAACCCAGACTCAGTCGCTCAGTTCTCCTCTGGCCAAAGAACGAACAGTGTATGATTATGATTCAGGCAGCATTACAGATCAGAAGTCAGATTGGATCAGAACATTCAGAATATTTATCCAGTTCCATCTGATTGGAAGTCGGAGTCATCACGCCGGTATGTAGACGAGTTTGTTAAGGATCAGTGCCTGATGGCTGTAGTGTCGATGAGGCCTTCACAGGAATGATGAGGCTGGCACTTCAGGGATGCGATGCGTCCAGGCGCAGGTCCACCACCTGATCTGGATACGGCCCGGATCCGGCTGACTTCAGTAAACCTTGGAATAAACAGAAAGACTAACATTAGCATAGATGCCATTCTTCTTATGATGTAACGAGTACATCAGGTGTTATATACAATAAAAAAATTTTTTTGCAATGAACTGCAATGAAATTGCAGAAAACAACCTCATGGAAAGGTGTTTTACACCTGTCTCAATGCCTGTCTTGTGGATTAATTTGTTAAATAACATTAAACAAGATCAACCCACAGCATTCAATATAGAAACATCCTTTGTTCCAAAAGAAACCGTTTAAACATTGTTAAACACATTAAAGACCTATGAATTGGCTTAAATGCCATTTTAATATCAACTAAGTTACCAATTATTTATGCTCTCAAGCTTCAACAAATTCATCAATTAAACTAAACACTCTAAAACGCCACTCCCACAACATACCAACACATGAAACATCCTGTTCACAACATTCCTTTCAAAAAGAAACTCTGAAAAGCATTAAAGGTGTTGTTCCAACCCCGTAAGACTTTCGTTCATCTTTGGAACATCTTGATGAGATCTGAGAGCTGGCTCACTCCTTCATAGACTGCTGGGTAATCGATGTCTGCCAGCCCAGAAAAGTTAGTAAAAAAATTGTTACAATAGTCCAAGTGACTACAGTGGCTCAACCTTAAAGGAACACTCCGACTTTTTGGGACTTTAGCTTATTCACAGTATCCCCCAGAGTTAGATAAGTCCATACATACCTTTTTCATTTCTGTGCGTTCTGTAAGTGTTATTTGACGCACCCACCGCTAGCCTAGCTTAGCACAAAGACTGGATGTAAATGGATAATGGTAGCATACTAATCCCAATAAGTGACAAAATAATGCAAACATTTTCCTATTTACATGTAGTGATCTGTATAGTCACAGCGTGTACAAATAACAAGGCTATATGAGACAGAGACCATTTTTAATCGTATTTATACTGGGAACTATATTCTCACTAGGCGTAGGAGCACAGCTAACGTTACTTGGGCGGAGTGGCTACTTGGGCGGAGTGATTAGCGCAGCACACGAGACGCCCTGTGGTGAGGAGCAGAGAGTTCACTCAGAGTTGGAGTAATAGTCAGCAATTACTAGATAGTAAATTTATAGTTTACAATCATGGGTGTTTGCTGTATTGTAAAGAGCTGCGACAATAAACAGGGGAGACCAGGTAATACTATGATGTTTCATAGAATTCCAACCAAAAACGCTGACCTGATGAATCGATGGCTACTAAACACACCTGTAAACAGCATCACGAAGTATTTCGTTTGCTCTGAACATTTTACTATAGACGACTATTTTGTAAAAATGCAAGTTGCCACACGGACCATGAAACACGTGCTAAAGGATACAGCCATCCCATCGATAATAAAGACAGGACAAATTGGATCACCTGTTGCTGCGGTAAGTGTTCCGTTATGTTTTGAGATGACTAACATTAGCCATACTGTAACAGTGCCATGCTAATGTAATGTAACCTTAGTAGTGAGTGACACTATTACGTGAATAGGGGCTCCGTGTATCCCCTTTATTGTTATTATTGTGTTGTCATGACCACACTATATGCAATGGCTATACTACAATTTCATTGAACTATGAATGATCATTATAACAAAATCACTTACTTGGTGGACAGCTGACCATTAGGTCATGTTCGTTCTGATTCTCCCTTCGACATCAATCTGTTCGGCATCTTGTCTTACAGCTTCCAAAGTTTGTAACTCCTCGTCTGTGTATTCTGGCTCAAAAATATATGGTTCTGGATCTTGGTTTGATACACAGTAAAATTCCTCTGACAATTCCTCAAAATCAGCCATGATCACGAGTCACGTCTAGCTAGTTAGTCACGTTTGTTTTGTTTACGGAACCATCAACAGGGCGTCTCGTGTGCGGCGCTAATCACTCCGCCCAAGTAGCCACTCCGCCCAAGTAACGTTAGCTGTGCTCCTACGCCTAGTGAGAATATAGTTCCCAGTATTTATACGATTAAAAATGGTCTCTGTCTCATATAGCCTTGTTATTTGTACACGCTGTGACTATACAGATCACAACATGTAAATAGGAAAATGTTTGCATTATTTTGTCACTTATTGGGATTAGTATGCTACCATTATCCATTTACATCCAGTCTTTGTGCTAAGCTAGGCTAGCGGTGGGTGCGTCAAATAACACTTACAGAACGCACAGAAATGAAAAAGGTATGTATGGACTATCTAACTCTGGGGGATACTGTGAATAAGCTAAAGTCCCAAAAAGTCGGAGTGTTCCTTTAAGTTTATCAAGCGACGAGAATACTTTTTGTGCAAAAAAACCCCCAGACTTTTTTCAACTATTCATTTTATTTTGTGTGGGCCTCTGAATGAGCTCACGAGAGCGCCACAACGCATGTGCGAGAACTCAGAAGATGACGCTCACAATCATTTGATGGGAAAGTGTGAAAGGTAAGCCATTCATTTTGCGGCACTGGTAAGGCACTTTTACATTTTCTTCTTGGTTTCTCACGATTCGGACATCCAGGAAATGCACACTTTAGAACCATTTTAAACACTACATTGAGACCCATCTGCGTCATCTTCTCAGTTCCCGCGCATGCATCGTGGCGCTCTCGTGAACTCACGTCAGAGGCCCACATGGAAGAAAATGAAGAGTTGAATAAAGTCATTATTTTTGTTTGTTTTTTGCGCACAAAAAAGTATTCTCGTCGCTTGATAAACTTAAGGTTGAGCCACTGTAGTCACTTGGACTATTTTAACAATGTTTGTACTAACTTTTCTGGACCGGCAGAATGAAATTGCCTTGAAGCCTATGGAGAAGTGAGACAGCTCACAGATTTAATCAAAAATATCTTAATTTGTGCTCCAAAGATGAAAGAAAGTCTTAACCCGGATTTTCACCAACTGCGGAACGGCTGCGGATCGGCTCTGCGCTCCATCATCCTTCAATACCCACCAGGTCCGGATTTGTTGCGGAATGGCTGCGGCCATGACTGACAGCTGAGGTCACAAGGACCCACGAGATCTCGCGAATTCACGTATATGATCGCGCGATATAAGTGTTGAATTGCTGCGGAGCTCTCCGGCATCCGGCAAAAATAGAAGCTCTGCGTATCTGTTCCGCAGTTGGTGGAAATTAGGGGTTATGGGGTTGGAACAACATGAGGATGAGTAATTACAGAATTATTTTACAAGAAATGATTAATGCATGACAGAATTTTCATTTTTGGGTGAACTAACCCTTTAATATTTTTGCTTTCAAATGCCTAAAACTTCAGACTACAGGTTTATAAACGATTCACATGATGAATTAAGGAAGATGGTTGAAATATATTCTCAAATTACAAGTGACTCAAACATGCAGTGTGTGTCAATCACAAACATTTCCCATATTAATAAAAACAGTCACATTTAAAAGTACAGATATAATAAGTTACTTATTTTACCCACATCAATTCAAATTGACAGTTAATTTTAAGAATTCCCAAAGATTACAGTGAAAACTCCCCTGTATCTGGTGCTCTGCAACTGTTATGTAGTGACTGAAGTAAAAAATCCGGTTGGTGAACAAGCTTTTAGTCAGCTTGACGGAACCTGTGAGTCAACACGAGGAAATACAATGAGATAATCTTCTATGTGCAAAACACTCTGATTCGAAATACACTCAATAATCTTAAATTCGTGACAACATCGTGACTAATTCACCCTATTATCAAGATTTCTTAAAGGGGACATATCATGCTAAATGCACTTTTTTAGCCCTTAAATGCATTTTGTTGTATATTTGGAGTGTTTAGAAGTACAGAAAAGATTAAATTATTCTCTTCAGGTGCTTCGTTGATATCTTTATATTCTGTTTTAGTCATATTTTTCAACCTGTTCCGATTTTTCTGTTATCTATGACGTTTTTTGAACTATTACGTCACAGTATTTGCAGCGGAACTGCCAAATAAGGACATTGACTTCCGGCCCAACACTTTGAGCAATCCGCCATTTTTATTTCTCGCTGCAATTTTGTAGTCCAAGCTAAAGGATGCAGAAGTTATTAGAGGGTAAGTTAAAATGTTCGGTTGTTGGATGTAGTAACCCACACGCTTCATTACACCGTCTAATGTAGATGAACTGCCGCGCTTGTTACAGGACGCATGTTTAACTGAAAGAACGAGCAGAGACCCGGTCGCGCGCGCGCTCACTCTCGGAGCCAGGCGAAAGTGTAAACAAGACATCACCGTCTCCAAACTAGACGCTGTCTTGCTCTCTCTCCCTCGCACATATTAATCAAAATAAATCGACACGGTGGTAAAAGGTCGGAAGACCAAAGTTTCATGTGTAAATACAGTAACACACCATTGCGATACATCCATATGAAGACGTTGTTCTTCAGGTTCGTCGTCTTCTTTTTCATCTCGCTCCTGCTCCGACTCTGGCTCGAACATGTAAGGCTGGCTGGACAAGTCTTCCGTTGTTGACATTTTGTTAATAACGTGTGAATAAAAAGTTTCTGTGCCGCTAGATAATCGTATTCACCTTATTTTCGAACGCGGAAGTAAACATGGGTCCAGTATCCGGTTTTTGTGCGGCACTTCCGTTTCCTCGCTTCCCTGGGCTAACTAACGATATCAATCGCAAAGGATTAAATGCAGAATTGACAGAAAAATGTTACACATAACGTAACAGATGAATACAACAAAGATCTAAAGCCCCGCCTCACCCAGTTCGGGTACCGGACCTGGTTGAAAACACTCATGCATCTAGCTGGCAGAGTGCCAACTTCGCCGGCGCCTTCAGCACCGCCCTAAACACGGCCGAGCCAGCGCTGGACTAATATATCTATGGAGGTATTTTTGTCATGTCGAATGTATTAATAATGCCATCAGAATGCAACCAAAGCACAGGACAGCAATAAGTAGATGTCTATAAATAATTGTAAATCATACAAAATAAACGCCATGATGACTAGATTTTATACAGAGGTTACTATGATTTTGTTTCTCCTTAAGAGTTTTTTATTGAGACTTCATAGCCCAGCCACTTTTCTGGTATCGGGTGGTCTTCTGTAGGTCTTGTGTTCACGAAATGAAAAGAACAAACATACGGTCGTTTCGGTGGTTTCTTCAAATGTAAAGCTTTTAACCACAGGCGAAGGGTAAAGTAGGTTTTATGTTGGACATTCGTTAGACATTCGCCAAGCAAATTAAGGGACTGTCTTAAAACTGCACACACACACAAATAAGCATTCCAAGGTGCGAAACCACGCAAAGCATACTAATAAAATGTAAATATGTGAATTAAGTGGACAACCTATTTTGCGTCAATACTGCCGACGTTGTCTTTGCTGCTATATATTTATGTTTAACATAGGCCTTCCACAACTCTCTCCCCATATGTCGAATATATCACCAATGAGGCTTATCATATGTCACCAAGCAGCAGCAGCGCCGCGTCAGACACGTTTGGTGTGCAGAGATATAGAAAACGCCACGCAACAGAAACGCCAAGTAAATCTTTCTTTTGTACCAGTTATTATGACAACCTCTAACTGCACAAACAATCCCGGTCTTCCTTGAAGCCATAACGATGAGTTAGTTGTTATGAATACTTGTTTGATTAACCGCTACGGTGAGCTCGCCAGTAACCGGAAGTGCCTGACCGGAAGTCTCGCACAAAATACCGTCAACTGGCTGCGTCCGTATTTCCGTTAAAAATAAGGTGAATATCTGCTATAAAACTACAAAAATGGCCGAACGGGGTGGAGTTGAACCGAGTGTGGGCGGGGTATGAAGTGTCTCAATTGTATTTAAAGAGACCGCACCAAAACTAGTTGCTCTCAGACGCACATCAGAAAAGGGGTAGAAAAGGGGCCTGTGGAGCTATAATAATGAGGAATTCAGACCCAAGCATTGCAGTTCCGCTTTATATAGACTACAAATATATGATTTATATGTAAAAAGGAACAATTTAAAAGCATGATATGTCTCCTTTAAAACATGAACATAAGCGCGACGGCATGGCACAAGATCCAAACTCCGAATAGTAATAATGAAAACATTCAAACCACAGACGTATTAATTGTACATCACCCATATCGATTCAATTTAACATTTACTTTTGTAATTCAAAGATTGTGGTCAAAACTTACCTATAAATGGCGCTCTGCAACTAAGTTGAATTGAAGTGACTGAGGTAAAAAAAATTCCGCTAAAGCTAAAAAAAGCTTTTAGTCAAAGTACTTGACTGAACCTGTGAGTCAACACGAGAAAGTACAATGAGCAAATCTTCTATGTGCAGAAATACACTCAATAATCTTAAATTCGTGACAACATCGTGAGTAATTCACCCTATTATCAAGATTTCTTAAAACATGAACGAAATGGCGCGAGGCCTGCAAAATCCAAACACATTCGCCTATGGAAACCGTGACATTTCAAACCGACGTAAACTTACTTGATATTTATATCACCCATATCGATTCAATTTGACAGTTACTTTTTTTAATTCAAATATTTTGGTGAAAACTTACCTATATCTGGCGCTCTGCAACTGAGATGAAACTGAGGTAAAAAAAAAAATCCGGTTTGGTCCGGTTGGTGAACGAGCAGCTTTTAACTTGACTGAAGCTTGAACAAGGAAGTAAAAAAAATCAGCGAATCTTCTATGTGCAAAAACACTCTGACTCGAAATGGATAATATAATTCTAAAACGAACTACAAACTTGCATCCACTTTCACTTACTCTTCTTCTGAAGACACGTACCAGCTAAGGTCCAACAGGGAAAATCATCCGGGTTTCTCGAAAATTCTCAGAGAGAAAAAAATGATTCACCGAATCATCTTGAGAGGTTCATTTTCATGAATCGCTCAAATCCGCCCATGATGGATTAATCTGACCAAAGAGTATAGAAGCCCAAGAGGCGAAACTCTGTTGTGTTATGGGTAACAGTCTGTAGATGGCGCTGCGGAGGCGCGTCCGCCATTATGGACTGAAAGCTGCTGAAATCGTTAGCGCCAGTCAATGGCAAAATCCATTTTAGTAGGTGTTTATAGTTGTGTGCACTTGCTAGATTGCACATCTTTTTTGTACCTTTCCGCCTGTAATAGGACATTCATAGATTTTTTTTTTTCTTGCCATTGAAACGTTCACTGGGCCCTATTTTAACGATCTGAAACGCAAGTGTCAAAGCGCAAAGCGCAAGTAACTTTGTGGGCGGGTCTTGGCGCTGTTGCTATTTTCCCAGCGGGATAAATGACTCTTGCGCCAGGCGCAAATCTAAAATGGGTTGGTCTGAAGTAGCTTCATTATTCATAGGTGTGGTTTGGGCGTAACGTGAAATAAACCAATCAGAGCGTCATCCAACATTCCCTTTAAGAGCAGACGCGCTTTGTTCTAAAGCGGATTCCTATTATAACGGCGGATTTGCCAGACGCGCGCCAGGAGCGGTTCACAGCCAAGGAGAGCAACGTTCTCGTCAGGGACGTTGGGGATGGAGAAACCCACCCAAATTAACTTCGGTTAAAAAGGCGTATGATAATTTGGGTAAATGTGTAAGCTAGATGTATGCTTTTATAATAAATTGTCCATCTATCTATCTATCTATCTATCTATCTATCTATCTATCTATCTATCATAATAATGTATGATTTGCAAAAATGAAAACTGCTGCTTCTGTGTAGATGAGAGAATCAAAGTGTATGCGCGTTGTGCACACGCTACATTGATTATGGCCAAGCATGCGCCCTTAAAATAGCATATGAATAACATGCGCAACGCGCCACTGACTTTAAACTATTTTTTCCTGGTTAGTGGCGCAATTGTTTTCTAAACCTGCAAAATAGCATGAGGGAACGTTTGCGCCGGAACACGCCTCTTTTTTTGCGCTGAACCGCCCAGGGAGCGCAAGTTCATTCCCTAGTTTAGCGACGTGCTTCTGTGGAGGGAAAAGCGCGCTTTGCGCGGGTGCAAAATAGGAATGATACATGCGTCAGTGTACAAAGTCAATTGCGCTGGGTGCAAGATAGGGCCCACTGTGTGTACTTTCACTGAAGATGTTGAAAAAACAAGTTGTTAATATTTTGTGATATTCTATGTAAAAGAAAAGTCTTTAGAAATGTTCATTTATAATGTTATTTATTTATTTATTTTTCCAAATCATATATATGGTGATGTTCACTAATTTCAAAAAAAACATTTGAATAAATATCTTATTACTGTTTGTCTGCCTATATATTATTTCATGAATTTCTGTTATTCATATAACAAGGAAAATGCATAATAGAACATAAATAGGCTACACAGGGACGCTGCGAGAGGACGCTGGCGTGAATGTCGCCGCTTCTCACGTCCATGTTACCCGTTTACAAATTCCCTGATTTAATCCTGTGTTTCTGCAACCGTCAGTTACCTTGTTAACAAGTCGCCTCTATTTAATCTGTTGGCTCCGCAAGTAGCCATCAACTTCAACTTTACTGTGCGATTAGCAGCTAGTCTCCATCAACGTTACCTGGACCATTTCAACTGACTACTACTACCGGACAAACTGTGGTCTTACCTTTGGACAGGCTACACCGGCTTCACCTCCAGTCCACCTCCGTCGTTACTGCTGACTCTACCTGGAGCGCAGCTTGCGGCTCTGCTAACGTCACTTAGCCAAGCTGGGCGCACTCCTGGCATGGCTTTCTTTAAATACTCCGCAACGGAACTAAAGAAACTCTACTCCTTCTTTTTCCTGAGCTGCCTGGATGTCATAAAGTCTCTCCATATTCTGCGTCGTCCTCGTTATGTGCACAGGGCCACCCGACATAAGTTTGTCCACTCGAGTACAACTCCAGCTGTGTCAGGTGTTCGGTGCCACACTTCCGTGTTGCGACGTCATCAGAGCAATCGTCACGCAGAGCTAATCAACCTGCGTCCTCTGGCCTCTGTTGACTCGACTGCTCCCCCTGTCGCTACTTTCACTAACCAGATTGCAACTTTCATGCTCCTGAACACCCGTTCACTGAATAATAAGGCTGGATTAATACACGACATTATCATTGATAAGAAATTGGAGTTCATGTGCCTGACAGAGACATGGCAAGCTCAGCAGGATTTCCTATCACTCAACCATGCCACACCCCCAGGCTATGTTTACATCCAAAAGCCTCGCTGTCAGGGCCGTGGTGGTGGCTTGTTAAGGAGCTCCCCACAAACTCAGCAACTTTTGAATATATTCATTTTGTGTTGGCTGGGGCTGCACAGCTCCAGGTAGTTCTTGTCTACCGCCCTCCAAAAGCTTCCAACACTTTTCTCTCTGAGTTTTCTGAGTTACTCACAGCTGTCTGCCCCATGTCCCCGTCCACCATCATTATGGGAGATTTTAACATCCATGTGGACTCTAGCAGTTGCCCTTTTGCTGCTGAGTTCCTGTCTCTCCTGGACTGTTTCAATGTGTCACAGCATGTGCAGGGTCCCACACATGTCAAAGGGCATACCTTGGACCTGGTGTGTACCTTTGGCTTAACCCCTGTTCACCTCGAGTGCCTTGACCTCGCTGTGTCGGACCACCATGCCGTCCAGTTCTCTGTACTGATGCCACAACCTAAGCACCGTGCTAAACGAACAATCACATTCAGGAACATCAGGCGCGTGTCCATACCCACGCTGTCAAACATGCTTGCAACACACCTTGCCTTGCATCCTACCTGCCATACTGCAGATGGCCTTGTGGAGCACTACAATACCGCCCTCTCTCTGAGCCTGGATGCAGTAGCCCCTCTGAAGACCCGGTCCATCTCCTTCACCCAGCCAGCTCCTTGGTTCACCCCTGAGCTCCGCCTCATGAAAGCGGCTGGGCGGCGGCTTGAAAGACTGCACAAAAAATCTGGCCTTGTTGTCCATCACGAGATCTTCAAAGACCATGTCAGGGACTACAAAAAAGCTCTCTCTCAGGCAAAAACATCATACTACTCCACTCTCATCAATAATCAACAGAACCATCCCAAGCGTCTCTTCTCAACGATCAACCGTCTTCTCCGCCCCCCAGATGCCCCCCAACCCTCTGATGCTGCTGAACTCTGCTCAGAATTCAGCAGGTTTTTTCAGGAAAAGGTGGACACCATTTATCAGCAGCTTCACCAGACAGGAATTCCGTCCATTCCTGCCCATCAACTGCTGGACTTCAACTCAACTGCCTCAGTCCACCCACCACAGTGCTCTCTCTCCTCCTTTGCCGCCCTGGAACGTAACCAAGTCATGGACCTGGTGTCTAAAGCTAAGTCCACCTTCTGCAAGCTGGACCCCATGCCTACTACCTTGGTAAAGGCATGTTTGCCTACCCTGTGCCCTGCCATGGCTAGTATCATCAACATCTCGCTGGCACTAGGGGTGGTCCCCACCAGCTTCAAAACTGCTGTGGTGATCCCCACACTGAAAAAGCCTGGCTTGGACCCGGATGATCCCAGCAACCACCGCCCTATATCCAACCTTCCCTTCCTCAGCAAAATTCTGGAAAGAGCTGTGGCTGTTCAGCTACAGCAACACATGTCCCACCATGAGCTCTGTGAACCCTTTCAATCTGGCTTCAGACCCCACCATAGCACCGAGACCGCCCTCATCAAAATCATGAATGACCTCCTCACAGCTGCCGATAATGGCCTCATCAGTCTCCTCATCCTCCTGGACCTCTCTGCGGCTTTTGATACGGTCTCCCACGCCATCCTCCTCAACCGCCTTCATGAATACTTAGGACTCACTGACTCTGCTCTTTCCTGGTTTCAGTCTTACCTCTCCGGTAGGAAACAATACATCACCATCAAAGACTCAAATTCAACCCCTGCTCCAGTCAATCATGGTGTGCCCCAGGGATCGGTACTTGGCCCCCTTCTGTTCACCATTTACATGCTCCCCCTTGGTCAAATCATTCGTCACCATGGACTCAGTTTTCACTGCTATGCTGACGATACACAGCTCTACATAAGTACCAAACCCTCGGCTCAGCTTCCTCCCATATCCCTTGTCGACTGCCTGCATAAAATAAAAACTTGGATGACTGCTAACCTACTCAAACTTAATAATAAGAAGACGGAGCTCCTGGTGGTGGCCCCTCCATCACTGGCTAAGAAGGTTAGTGATCTTTTCCTGGTTGTGGATGGCTATACCATCAGGCCATCCCCAGAGGTACGCAACCTTGGTGTCATCCTGGACCCCATACTCTCACTCCAGGCCCATATCAAAACCACCACCAAGTCGGCGTTCTTTCACCTCAAAAACATCTCCAGACTCCGGCCATCACTCTCTGACTCTGTGACTGAAACACTCATCCATGCCTTCATCACATCCCGCTTGGACTACTGCAATGGTGTGCTGTATGGTCTGCCCAGTAAGACCCTGGATAGACTGCAGTATGTCCAAAACTCAGCTGCCAGGGTCCTGACACGATCGAAGCCATGGCAGCACATCACCCCCACACTCAAGAAGCTTCACTGGCTCCCTGTCAAATCCCGCATTTCATACAAAATCCTGCTCCTAACCTACAAATCACTCCATGGACTTGCACCCCAGTACCTCGCAGATCTCCTCCACCGTTGCTCACAGCCAAGGTCCCTGCGATCCTCTGACAAGGACCAGCTTGCCACTCCTCGCACCAGGCTACGGACCTTTGGTGATAGAGCATTCTGTGTTTATGCCCCCACCCTCTGGAACAAACTACCTCTCCACATACGTCATGCCCCCACATTGTTGTCCTTCAAAAAGCACCTCAAGGCATACTTGTTCACAGAGGCCTTTGGTCTCTAATTCCCCCCCCCCCCCCCCCCCCCCCCCCCAACCAGTTCCCACCCCTTGTAAAGCGGCCTTGGGTTTCTTGAAAGGCGCTATAAAAGTCAAAGTTATTATAAATATTGATAGATTAAAGGTTTGCAGTAATTTTATAATTGTATCTTTGCAAACCGTAAGTGGTAGGCTAATGAAGCCGATTCGGTGGGGGACATACCCTTACGAAAAAGTACTACCTTATTCCGGAAGTAGCACTGGGTGGCGCCATCCGCGTAATCTCACTTCCTGGTTTAGCTACTTAGCGCTTTGTTTGCCCTGGTCCAATCTGTTATCTGTCTTGATATAAGTAGATAGTAGGGGTGGAGCCGAACCCGAATACGGTATTCGGAAAGGCACAAATAATGTGTTTTTTCCGAATACTTATTTCGAACAAATACTTTAAAAATATTTGTATTCGGGAACAAGAAAAACTTTATATCAAAAAGCTGCGTTTCCTCATGAGACATGGCGACCGGCGGTGCTGCTGATGTGGTGGCTGTAAATCCACTTGTTGATAAGAAAATAAATATTTTGGATTAGGCTAATGTCACGTTGTCATAAGGGGCCGTTCACATAGCGCGTTTTCTGCGCGTGCAGATTTCAAATGTAGGCGCGTTTTTCCAGGCGCGTCTATGTCGACGGTTGCATAGCAACGACAGACGCCACGAGAGAGCTTGTGGAAAGGAGAAAGCGGTGCGAACTGCGCTCTCCATGATGACGAGGAAGTATCAGCAAAGAATTAATTAATTTCTAGCCCTTGCATTAGCTTTAGATATATTTATGGAGATGATAAATGAAATAAAAAGCCGTCATTAATATCAGTCCGTCAGAAAAGCAGTTCTAGGCTAAAGTACATTTCACTTGAAGCTTTTGAAACAATGCCACAATCAAATTATTTAATAGCCGTGTCTTTCTAATAGCTATTACTTAGTTATGAAGATGTCCACAAACACTACTACATGTAAAGTTTGAAATATTATTACACCACAGTTTGTTTGCTTAATCACCAGATACATTTGCAGTGTATAGCCAACAGATGAGAAAAAAATAGCCACGAACTGGTGTAAAAAGAAAGTAGAGCCTCAACTAGATGAACAAGTGGGTAACGTTAGCTTAGCTAACTGCTAGCTGCAATTTCTTATGGTTTGATCTCTAACACAAGTAATGGCTGTAAAATAAATCCAGCGACTGAATTCTAGAGGACCATAGCTTTCAAACAAGGTATAGCATGTGTATGTGTCCTGTAGTGAGACCATTACAACATTAGATGTTTGTGGCTAATGTAGGCTAAACACTACACATCGGCCGGGCTGCGATCAGACAGGCAGACGGGTCATATAAACACCTAAAAGTCGTTTAAAAATTACCCCGAGAAACAGTGCATTGCTGTGCTGTTGGTACACACGTACATGGCACATTTGGCACAAATTAGCTTATCTTATGTGACATTTTATCAGTGAGACTTCTCTGCAGTTCTCCTCGAAATTGAATGAGGGTCCGCTAAACCGGAAGTTGGTTTACAACGGAAGTACTGGACAGAAGTAAAAGTGGGCGGGGCGGAATAAGGTAGCGTATAGTAGGCAGCAGGGGCGTCACTAGGCCCTTTTTAGGGGGGCTTTTGATCGCTTCAGTCCCCTTTTAAAAAACTCATTTGAAACGGCGGAAAGCTGCGTCAAGTTTCGGCTCCTCCCCTTATCTGAGTCTGCTTGGATTTAGCGCATTTTTCAATCTGCAGGGGCGCCGAGCAGAGCGAACATCAGAGAGTACAAGATGTGTCGTGAGTGCATTTATTGATAGATTGCTATGATATTACATCTGCATCGGTGCAGTTCTTTGTCATAAATGCATTGCAGTTTACATAATGTAATTACTAGAGCATTGGGAGCAACACAGGACGGTTCGGTTTCTCATCCGAGCGCGAATTTTAGCATTACGACCATAGACTGTAAGAGCACGACTGACGCTTAAGTTTACGGTCAAGTGCGAGTTAAGAATAAGTAGCTAAACTAAACATTTTATATTTGACAGTTTTTTAGGTCATGAATGTTAAACGAATGACAAAAATAATTAGAAAACTAATAAACTTTTGTCTAATAACGTGTAATTATGTCTTTGTGAGGGGACAAGAAACATTAACAAAGCCGTTTTCATAGGCACACGATTAATAATGCATGTGTCTACATGTTGAGAATTAATATAATACAATTTGTAGCCTTCAGTAAATTAAAAAAGGTCAGCTTTAGGAGGGGAAGAGACAGGGCAAGATCAGGAGACTGAGGGAAAAAGACAGAGTAATGGAGATGAGGAGAGAGCAGGTTTTAAATCTATTTCTTATCTTTTTTTGGCCTTCAAACGTCTTGAAATGCACATATCAGAGAAATAAAAATGTTTAACCCCATAACAACTTCAAATGTATGACCTCTTTGATTATAAAGCCCTGTCTACGGCCATATATTAGGCCTAGATCAATAATGAATGTGTACATATTGTGAATGAATTTAATAAACTTAGTTACCTAGCTTTCCTGGTAGCTTTGTCTGAGAAAATGATTCATGAATCAACCTATCAGTTGACCCTATGTTTACTTTCTTCACTGACAAACAAAAATGAAAAGCCTATATCAGTCAAAGCTCAGCTTTAGGAGGGGAAAAGAGACAGAGCAAGATAAAAACAAAGAGAAAAAGAGTGTGATGGTTTTAAAGCTATTGTTATCCAATTTTTTTGGCCTTCAAAACATCTTAAAGGGGTCATATAATGGTACATGTACTTTTACAAGTTGATTGTACTGAGATGTGCATTGGCAGTGCCTGTACACAACCATCATAAAATGATAAAAATCCATCCAGTGGTTTTTTAAAAATCTTCTTATACGTTTCCATCCATCTCAAATCAAGCCGTTCGACCTAGTGACGTCACACGGTCGGACACCCCTCCCACGATGGTTGATTGACAGCAGTGTTTCAACACAGACCCCGCCCTCGCGCGTGAGCGAGCTGTCAATCATAGCCCGCGCGGACCGGCGCGTCATTGTTGTGATAGCTGGAATGGCATTGTGGTGTTCTGTTCTTCGGTGCAATAACGAACACCGCAGTCATGTTGATGTTCCTAAAACCATACCGCTGAAGACGCAGTGGCTGAGTTTGTTTTCGAAGGGAATATTCCCCACGATCAACGTCAATGCTTTCATGTTTGCACGAATCATTTCACACACCAGACTTTACAAATGAGGTCAGTATAAAGCTGTTTTTGCTAATAAGCTGCTCCTGAAAAAAGTATCGTACCAACTATTCGTGTTCCTGCTGCACCTCCAGAAGAACTGAAGTGAGTGTAACGTTTTATTAACCTTTATATTAATCTTTGCAAATCGCTAGCACGCTTCACGATGAATGCGGCTAAGGTTTACACTCAGGTACATTACAGCATGTTTTCTATGTACGATGTTCTCAATAATTCATAATCCCACGTTTATAATGAACAACGCGTTATGGTTATTGTGTTATTATTTTAAACGGTGTATGCACAGAACAGAGGGGCGGGGTGAGCAAAGCTCATTATCATTTAAAGACACATGCACTCAAACGGCGTGCTGAAAACAGAGCTGTTTTTGACCAGGTAAAATGTGTGTTTTCTTACAATACTAATGAGAATTTTTAATTAAAGTATATTACAAACTTTTAATTTAGACCCTAAAGAATCATATTAGCTTGTACAAAAATGGCATTATATGACCCCTTAAAATGCACATATGTAGATCAGAGAAATCAAAATTTTCTCAGGTGAGCATGCCCCCGAACCCCCCCCTAAATAACTCACATTCGGGACCTCAGTGATTATAAAACCCTGCCATATGCATGTTACTGGATGAATGAATGAAATTAGTTAATAATGAGCATTAGACCATAAACTAACTTTTTTTTTTTAAAATCATACCCTCATTGGGGGCTGAGCCCCCCTAAAATGAAAATCCTAGAATCGCCCCTGATGTAGGCCTATCTACTGTAGGCTAGCTAATATTTATCCAAATGAATCGATATTGAATCAAGATCGGAATCAAATCAAAAGAACTGAATTGATATCGTGAAATTTGTGTCAAGCAATAATAAAAACAGTAGGCCTAGCCGTCATTGTAATTTGTACCATGTAAACATTGTAACATGTTGTCACTAAACTTAATAGAATTATGTTTAGTTGCCAAATGTTTTGACTATCACAATACACTTATTGATTGTGATGCAAGGTTTTTTATTTTACACTGTAGGCTACACAGACGTAACAGTAGCCTATAACCACGAGATCATTTTCAGTGGGATAACAGCAGAACGGGGGCAGATCGCAAGCGCTTGACAAGCTTCACGGGAATCGTGCATGCGAAAATATACACCCGTTTCCTCAAACTGCTACTATATAAATAATCATATATTTTGATGCTATTTAGTAAATATAAATTATTATTAACAACAGCAACAACAACATTTCAAGTAGGCCTATATGCTTACGTCTTTTGTAAAGAAATATAGGCTGTAAGCCAAAGCAATTTATATTTGTTAACAATTTTTTAGAAATTGAAAGAATGTAAGCGTCTTTTAATCAAATTATATTACACCATATATATTATTAAGATTTATAACTAGGCCTATTAATTCATGAACGTGTGTGTGTGTGTGTGTGTGTGTGTGTTTTAGGTCGTATCTATTGTGCTCCACTAGAGGGCGCCATTAGTCCAGTGTTTGGAGCAGTGGGAGAACAGATTCACGAACATTTTAATCGTAGGGTGCAACGAGGCTAAAGGCACACCTTAAGAAAAAAATTGCTTTTCACTATTGCAGAAAAAAAAATATATGTTTGTATTGAACATGTTTGGAGCAACAGATTTTGTGTGAAAATTGTGTGTTTATTTAATTTAAAAATCGTATAAATGTATGAGGTTGCAATGTGGGCCTTTTACCCCACAGACACACGGTGTAAAACCAGCATGGGGCAAAAGACACACAGTATTTATACAAATACTTTAGCTGAAATACTTTGTTTTTAATAATATCTGAGTTAATACATGTTCAAAACAATCACTTTAGCAAAGTTTGCACTGTTTTCTGTTTATTTTGATACATAAGAAAATGAATATATTTTTTGTTCAATAAATATACTGTCATTTAAATATGTTAATATATTACAATATTTTTTAATACATAAACAAAATCATTTTAAAGTAAAGATTCTGAAACCATTGAATGAGATCCCATAATAATGTAATTTAGATTTACTGTAACATTAAATCATATTTTATTATATGGTATGATTAATGTATTTTAAAATATGTTTCATTATTAATATGGTGATTATCTCTAAGGAGAACACCCAACTTAATATATGATATTTACCATCTGAATCTAGCCATGTCATGTCAACATATGGAAAAGTCAGACAGATATTTATTATCATGTAAGTGTACTGTAGACTAAACTGGGAATGGTCACAGCACTTGCATATTGTTGTCCTATTGTTAGTTTATTGGCTTCTATTGCTCTCCTCATTTGTAAGTCGCTTTGGATAAAAGTGTCTGCTAAATGATTAAATGTAAATGTTATGTAAATGCAAGCACACACACACACACACACACACAAATAACCATGTTGGGTTTCCATGTTTTATGGAGACTTTCCATAGAATGATTTTTATACTGTAATTTTTATACTGTACAAACTGTATATTCTCTTACACTAACCCTACCATTAAACCTATCCATCAAAGGAAACTTTCTGCATTTTAAAGACTTAATCTGAGCATCAAGTATCCTTACTGTGTGTGTGAGTTTATGTTTGACACAGTGTTTTTGTTTTGACAGCAAGTTACAGCAAACTGGACTGGAATAACTAGGAATGTAGGAAGTTTGTTTGCCATTTTGCAAATATGGAAAGGGCAGAAAGCAATGACATTCCCTGAATGAGATCCCGCACACATTCAACTATCCCTATTTGTTTAGCCTATACATAGGCCTACAGTGTGAGTTAGGTGAATTCGGGATGATTGGAAGTGACACTGGTCTTCTGATCTGCGGCTGTAGAGCAATACTGAGACTTGCTACTGCCAATACATTCACAGTCATGCTTCTGTGAGCATGTGAGACACGCTGCTGCTGCTGCACATGTAACATGTAAAAGACCCGTAGCAGATCTATACAGGTGGAGTTGGGGAAGGAGGAGGGTTTCTGAAAGCATGCACTGCTAACAGCAACTCTATTTAAACGTTGAGCCGCAGCTCATTGGCTACTGATGTAACAACAACCAATCAGCTGTGCAATCGATAATGATGTGATCGCTACCAAATGAGTTAAGGACCAATCAGCCTGCGCCATCTAGAGTTTCATGCCAGAACTTGGTATTGCCTTCAAAAATATTTATTTTTAATATCTCTGACTGACTGGGTCATTTTATGACACGGCACTGTTGTTATTTTGAAATGACCAAAAAAAAGTAAAATAAGATTAAACTTATATTATATACTTTAAGTGCTAAAAATTGTTTCTTGTCATTCCTTATAGTAATTAAAATAGTCATTTTAATATATTTTTATGAACATGTCTTCAACTATGAATTCACAAATGTAACAAGAATTATATTTTTGTAGTTTAATTTGACATGTTAACAATAAAATCATCTATCTTTAGAGAGATAATTCAATGTATATATGTAGGCCTATGTAACACTTTCAATAACCAGTTCTTGCCTATACTCAAAAATATCTATATCTAATCTATATCAATCTCTCTCTCCGCTCTCTCTCTCTCTCTCTCTCTCTCCGCGCTCTCTCTCTCTCTCTCTCTCTCTCTCTCTCTCTCTCTCTCTCTCTCTCTCTCTCTCTCTCTCTGTGTGTGTGTGTGTGTGTGTGTGTGTGTGTGTGTGTGTGTGTGTGTGTGTGTGTGTGAACTGCAGTGACCCTCATTCAGGACACCGGAGGGGGCGGGCGAGATCTCAGTAGATCTCCGAGCTTTAGCGGCTCTTCATTCTCATGTCTGCCGGTGTTCTGTGTGTTTGTGTCTCTGCAGATTCATATCTTTTGGATATGAGGGATCGTGCGTGTTTCCTTTAATCGCGTTTGTCTGGATGAACTAATGGAGTGACCACAGACGCGCGGCTCTGCGCGGATCATCGGAGCCCGTTATCCCGGACAGAGACCCGCTTTGTTCGGCTAATAATAAACGAATCGCGTCTACTATTAAAATGAACGACATAGAGAAAGAGAATAAATCTGATGAAGACTCTGAGTCTCTGGAGGAAGAGGAGGTTGACCCGAGGATTCAGGTACAGAGAAACAAAATCAATTTCGACCGATACATCTGAGAATTCACATCGACAAAATCCATTTAAAGCGGATTAACGAAACTCGACTGAATACTTATAGGCTATGTTGGCTGTATTGACATGTTATTGTTCTATATGTCGATTAGAAGTCATTCCTGTTTAACCTTCCCGAAACCAGAACTGAAGTTAGACTGGGTCAAACTCTTTTTGGATTAAAGCTCGATCAGATCGTACATAAATTCATCAGAAGTCTATAATATGCACCGATAACCCGATCAGATAATGTTTTGTTGGTTCAGATTGTTCAACAGCTGGTGTTTGATTCGATCAGGGGAACCCCATTGTGACATCATCTCTTATATTCTGTTACATTGTTTCTTCATTTGTTACATTGAGGAACCGCGTTGACAATCAGATACATGTTTACTTTGACGTCATATTTAGAATTAAAGGAAACGGTCGAGTTTACGCGCACTGCATGCAGCAAAGACGTGCTTATGAAGTGTTAGATTCCTGTTAGAATTATAATGTTTTTATTCGTTATAAACGATATACATTGACCCATAAAAAAGTATTTGGACACACTGCTATATTGTTTGACCCTGCAAAACAACAACAAAATACTTGCACCAAACTAAAATCACCAAAACATCACAAACACATTTTCTATAAAGCATGTTTTTTGTGTCAAGATACATTGTCTGTTTTTTAAACACATTATCAATTGTTTTATCATTTGAAACGTAGTACTTTCTTTACAATAAATGACACTTTTAAATGCATTTCAAAATGAAGCGTTTCTCTTGGTAAGAAAGTGGTCCAAAGAATCATGAAACAAACTGTAAGACTGTGCAAGTTGAACTGGTTTTTCATCCTCCACCCATGAAAGAAATTAATCCCGCAATGAAAACAACAGTGTGAAACATCTGTGTGTCATCAACGTGTAGCTAACATGGGAGGAAAAGCATACATATGAGCTTCATTTCAGTGTTGGGTTACTTGAAGACAACACTTTCCAGATGTTGCTGGCATTGCAACAGACATCTCACTGCGATCTCAACTGGCTTTCTCTCTTCAACAGGGCGAACTGGAGAAACTGAATCAGTCTACCGATAACATCAACAGATGGGAGACCGAGCTGGAGGTAAAGTTCACATGCCTGCTTTCTGCTGTCACTGTTTTTGCTGAAAATGGTTGCAGGCTGAATTCCAAAGACATGTCTGAAAGCTCAGCACCCTCCCCCCCATCCGGCTCTGACCAATAGGACCATTCCTTCATGCGACTGACACCCTTTTTATCTACTGAGCAGACAGAGGAAATCTCTTCAATCCGAGTCTGGAATTCCTGCTCTGAAAGCCACAACACCTAGATGAGTAGTTTAGGAACACAATACTTCCTCGTTTCATTCCAAACCCCGGTGACTAACTTTCTTCTGTGGAACACAAAAGGAGATATAAATAGTAGTAAATTGCCAGTTGCTAAATTGGCACAAAAAATATTAATTTCCATGTTTTGTTTCAGCTGATTTATGATTTCCTTTTTAAATACAGAATACACTCTTACTAAAAAAATAATGTGCTGGTACCACGGTAAAGGTAAGGTGCCGAGTGACAGTAACATGGTAGTCCAAAGTATTTAAAATAATAATATTCAAAAATACTAAGAAATAATGAGCAAAATGCAGTCTTAATTTATGTAAGGATTATTGTAAAATTAGCTTTATATATTTGTATATGTGATTATCAGATATTTTTTGTGTCAGATATTTTTAATCAGTGTTATTTTAGTATTTTTAGGGCAACATTGTAAAACTTTTAGTTTGTTTTTCATCTAATATTTTAATATTTATATTAAATATATATAGGCTAGCTTTATATCTATGAACTAAAATGCTTTTAAAAGTCTTAGTTAGCAATAATAATACTGTGTAGAATTCAGACATTCGTAAGTCAGTAACACTTTATAATAAGGTTTCATTTGTTAACAAAATGAATTAATTTACATTAACTAACCATGAGCAATACATTTGTTACTGTAATTACTTCACAGTGAATTAACTGATGTTAACAAATACAACTTTGGATTTCAATAATGTAAAACATTAACAAATATTAATAAATGCTGTAGAAGTGCAGTTCATTATTAGTTATATTGTTAGTGTTAACTAATGTAGCAAACTAATATTAACAAATGAAGCCTTATTGTAAAATGTTTCCCATAAGTTCTCTTTTAGTCTTATTTCAGATTAATTTGTTCCTCATCCTCATTTTTTTTTTTTAAATGACAAATGATCTCTCACTGTTCTCTGTATTTCACTGTATTTGGCCTGTGATTAATCAGCAGAGGGAACTTTCTGTCAGAGGAAGTCTAAATCCCTCTGACGTGTCTTTTGTCACTGAGGTCCTGTGTGGAAGGATGTAGATGTCAGTGTTTTTAAATATGTCCAAACCCAGTCCACAACAGATTCATGACCGGCAGAACGGGACACGACACACGGACACACGCACGACTCAAACTCACAGGCCCCGCTGCTCATCTTATGCTACAAACGTGCTTGTTTCTTTCTGCTGAGGGAGAGTTTTCTGTCTAGAAAGCAGGGAGTAGATTCCTCCTTAACTGGGTTAAATGCTGAATCGAGTTAGCTGATCCAGCGCTTTTCAGGGAGCAACAAAAGGCTGGCTATTGAAGCGTTGCATTGCTGTGAAAGTGAAAGATGGAAACTCATAATTCAGAGAGATTCCTGAGCATACAGTGCATGTTGCCTGGATATGATGAGCCTGGGATTTATTCAGGTTACACAGACTGCATGTACTGTAATTCACACTTCAGGATACTTGTAAACACAAAGACAAGTATTCAGTCGTTCATACAGCTAAAAATGTTCAGGGAGTCAAACCTTAGACAGCACTGTTCACTCATGCATATTGCACAACATTTTTAGTTAACACTTTACAATAAGGTTCATTAGTTAACATTAGTTAACTACCTTAGTTAACATGAACTAACAATGAACAATACTTCTACAGCATGACTTAATTTTAGTTATTCATTTCAACATTTACTAATACATTATTAAAATCAAAAGTTGTATTTGTTAACATATAATGCACTGTGAACTAACATGAACAAACAATGAACAGCTGGATTTTTATTAACTAACATTAACAGAGATTAATAAATACTGTTACAAATGTATTGCTTATTGTTAGTTCATGTTAGTTAATACATTAACTAATGTTAACTAATGAACCTTATTGTAAAGTTTGACCAATTTTTTAATCTGATTTGCTAGCTTTATGCAATATTTAGGAGTGTGAGTGCACTTTATCGAGAAACAAAGTTGTATCAAGTTCCCAGTGCTTTCAATGAGGAACTACCCACTGAATTTGACAGATCTGTGAGTTTGTGCCGTTGAATATTGAGTTTTGTTTGAGACACTTGAGATTCACTGTCTGTTATTGATCTCTGTTTTCTTTAGGATTCCCGGCAGAAGTTTCGCGCCGTCCTGTTGGAGGCCACAGTCAAACTGGACGAGCAGGTCAAGAAGATCGGTAAAGCCGTAGAAGACTCTAAACCGTACTGGGAGGCCAGGAGAGCGGCCCGCCAGGTGAGACGCAGTAATGTTTGTTTTGCTGGATTTTTGCATGGTGTGGAATCTTCTGGAATCATAAATGATTAGGAAAAACACATTTAGGCCTTTTAAACTTAAGAAATTTAGTCGTTCACTACTGTAAAAAGGAAAGCAGGCTAAAGAACAGAGCTATGTAATGAAGGTTTGGCTGTTGCCATAGAGGCCCGTTGAACAGCAGGAAACAGCTGGTGACCCGGTTCAGCGGGCATGACTCTGGTTCACCTCATAGATCTCTACCAGTAGGTTAAACACAGGCAACTGTGGCTCTGTGTGCAGAGTAAACTGTTGAAATGACCTTGCATGTCTAGAGCTGGACAATATATATAAAAATAGTCGATGAATTATGATGAATTAAACAAAATCATGAATATTGCAATGATTTTTGCTTTTAGCTTTTAAAAATACCTTTTTCCCTTGGCCATGAAGTAAACATGTTCACCATGCATACATACATACATACATTACACATACATAGATGCAAATCATATTTATATATACAAATAAAAACATAAACATAATATTGTCAAAAAGTGAAACATATTTAGGGTTAATATCAAGGGTTAATTGTCTTTGTTGTATTGCCCAGCACTAATCTTGATTTATGCTTAAATAGCCATCCAAAATATATAAAACAGAACAAAAAATTAGCAGTGCGAAACTACAGTATCTTGCTGACTTTACATTGTAAAGTGTCATGAACTAATAGTGTAATCTTTGTAGATTAACATTAGTAATGTACTGTATTAGTGTGCTATGATCAAAAAAAGTGTGATGTTACAAAAGAGTGTGACTCAAATTTTGGTGGACGAGTTTAAGAAAAACATGTTTGCCCCAGTTTAACTTCTCATAATCACATGACCGCCTTCCACCCCCAAACCCAGCCGGCGCTGTCAGCTTCTGAATAATGAATGACCTGCAGTGCAGCGCACAGACCATCATCACTTGTTTGCAAACAGGCCTTGGTATTTCCTATAGATAGAAACAGCGAAGGAGAGAAGAACATGACGTCCTTCTAATGTGTCTAAATGCATGAAAAGCCTCTTCTCCTCAGAACATTTTAGCATAGAGACAGTTATTACAATCAAAATCTAGATTTGAATATGAACAAGCATGTGTCATTAGTGTCATGTGAGTGTGTGTGAGGATGGACTTGAGATCCCTGCTGCTTTCAGCCATGAAATTCTCCATATTATCACCTTGTGACAGTGATAAATCGACACAAATGTCTCTCTCAAGCAGTCATAAAAGAGCTTTTTATATCCAAGAGGTGACTTTAGTGAGAGTTCTGCTCAGCTTCTGGCTCTAACGCAATTATAACACTGTCAAAACCCAACAGAAGTGCAGTGTTTATCTGCAGTGTATATTCAAATGTTTAGAGTCGGTAAAAAATTTCATTTTTTATATATATATATATATATATATATATAAAGAGAGAGAGAGAGAATTCTCATTAGATAAAGTGATGAAGTGATTGACTCTCATGAGAAAGCTGTGAGAAGCCTTCAGAAAGACAGAAGCTCCGGTTACTCGCTCATATTCTAAGTCTATTTTTATACGCATTAAAACAAAATGATCTGACATTAGTCATGAGTCAGTAAAGTGCCGCCAAGAAAAAGACAACGCTAGCTAATCTTTTAAAAGCTCATGGTAAAACCTGATTCATTTAAGCTGAAGTGTACACAGATCGTAAGTAACACATCTGTACGTCAGCATCTACTCATGAACTTTCTTATTGCGAACGATACGATCAAAAAAAAGAAACATAATAATTCAGATGGAGTAAATAATACACAGCACACACACACTGTTATTGATGTTAGCTAATATGATTTAATGGCTTGGTTTAATCTTAATATGCATTATACCACTGTGTTTGTGTAAAGCTGAAGTCAGTGTGTGTGTGTGTGTGTGTGTGTGTGTGTTTGTGTGTGTGTGTACATTTCTCTGCGCTGGTAATCAAATGAAGGTGGTCTTGTGTAACTGTCCTGTCATCACCTTAAAAGACCACCATGATCTGTCTGTGTCAGTGGGTGAGACACACAGCTAAGACTGGCAATGCCAGCTGTCTCTCCGTCAGAATGCCAACGCCCACTTTACAGCCAATCAGAACACAGTACATGATCACACCTCCAATGAGCTACAGCTGAGCAGACAGACAGACAGATAGATAGACGGACGGACGGACGGACGGACAGATAGATAGATAGATAGATAGATAGATAGATAGATAGATAGATAGATGACCTTGATTCGGTCAGTCTGTCTATCTGAATATATAGATAGATGGATGGGTGTGTCTTTTAACAGTGCCAGTGTGTTCTGGCGCGTCTTTCACCTCTCGTTCCTCTGGCATCTGTTCTGTCCTGTGAGCAGCAAACATCAGACATCAATGACAGGCGACTCCAACACGTGTCAGCTGACCTCACACCTCACGTCCCCTCACAGCGTGTGTGTCTGAGTGTTGATTAGAGATGAGCAGAGGTTTTAAAACACACACACACACACACACACACACACACTATCATGGTCAAATCAAGGTCATTTGAACTGACAGTATGAAGGTGTTATCCAGACTGAGACCGCACTAGATTTCTGCTGCTGCAATGTCTCATATGCAAATGTAGAACTATTTTAGTTAACCACTCAGTTGGAATATATTCAAAACATTTCTTTTCTCATTTCTTTTCTGCTCACACCAAAATGTTGTCCGAACTTCTGTTTGTTCAAAATAGCATACTACAGTACTACTTATACTGTTTCTGCAGTATACTACGCACTTTATACATGCGTAAAATAAACATGACATACTACATTTACACAAGAATTAGATTAGGTAATGAATGACACATCTTACTATCAACCCGCTCATTTTACTCATTATATTTGTTCAGTGTGCATTATGTATACAATATGCACATGTATTCATGGAATACCTGGATGACTAATTACATTTGCCGTTTAATGTGCTTGTGTATAAAACAGTGCAATGAATATTGTCCCCGATTATGCACTGCACTTGACCTAACCTTGTATTTAGAGTGTGATGATTGAATCAGAATTAAAACCATCCAGGCTTGATTTCTTTTTACATCTTTTTCTGGACTCAATATTTGATTTCTCAAAAGTTTCTTAAAATTAATAAAAATGCAAAATAATAATAGTTATTTCTAAGATTATAACTGAATATGACAAAATACCACTATTTATTGTTGCACACTGCATCACATGTCATTAAGAAATAGCAGGCAGCATTCAGGAGACACTGTAGTATTGAACTAGTGCACTGGAAATACTAAACTTCCTGTTTTCTACACAAATATTTAGGCCTCAATTTAAGATTTATGTATTTGAATTGCATATAAAACATCAACTTGCACAGTTTTAAGCTAATAAACTTAATGTAATGCATATTTTTCAGTCATATTTAAAAGAAACGTATTATTTATGTAATAGTAAACATAAACATAAAAAAACAAAACAATTAAATACACTATAACCAGGTATATGTATTTATCAGGGACGTGCGGTCAGGGTAGGCAGGGTAGGCAGTGCCTCACCAAAGGAAATGTTGACATTACATTTATTAATTCCAAGAACTTTATTAATTCACCACATTATGATTTATTTTATTCCAAATATTAATTTTTGTAACAAACATTCTCAGGAATACACATATAATATACTCATTTTGCCATTGTTTGCTCCTAAAACCATTGTTTCATGCAGGAAATTCAAGGCCATGGCCATTGAGGCAGAGGTTAGCAGTGCCTCTTTGGTCCATAGAACGTAGTTTACGTAGGTTTGCGCATGCGCAGTCAGTTCTCATGCTGTCTTGAATGTCACGTGATCCACTCACTCTCACTCAATCCGCGCTTCCCGATCTAGCGGCGCCTAGCGTTGGCTGTCAACAGGCCCGGGGTGGGTAATCGGGAGAATTCCCGGTGGGCCGCTTCACTTTTGGGCCGGTCGAGGATTTTTTTTTCCACATTTGTCACGTTAGTTACATTAGGCTACACACGTTCCGCATTCTGACACCGCAGCGCGCAGCCTCTGCATGGGTTGTACCATGTGAGGGAGTTCTCCCCTCCCCTCCTATAGAGTTGGTTGGGTCCATAGCCCGCCTTTTCCAAAACGTTTTCTCAGGTAACTACCGCAGCACCGCCGGCGCCTACCGATAGCTGGGCCGGCCCGGTAGCTATGCGTCAGGGAGGATGGATGGGAGGAAGAGGCCAGGAGGTATGGAAGCTTGTTTCCGCCACAGAATAAAACATTTTAAAAGATAATTGCGACTTTTTATCTCACGATTGCGAGTTTACATCTCGCAATTCTGTCATTATTTCTCAGAAATGCGTGAAATAAAGTCGCAATTGCGTGTTATAAAGTCAGAATTGCGTGAAATAAAGTCGCAATTGCATGTTATAAAGTCAGAATTGCAAGATATAAAGTCAGAGTTGTGTGAAATAAAGTCGCAATTGCTTCTTATAAAGTCTAAGTGAATTATTATTTAACCTTTACATTATTTGTTGAACCATGGCATTAATACAAACTACACAATAGTGACTAGGCTGCTTGTCGGTTCGCTGCAAGCGTGCCGCACAAGCCCTGAAAAGTGAAGCCAAAACGTCTCGATCGCCCCCCGGTGACTGGTCCTAGTATAGGTCATAAGCCCCGCCTCCCCGTGTTATTCAATGGGACGTGAGACAAACTAAACAATTAAATTACACTTCAAATATCTTTTTTCCAAAGGTGGTTTCTTTCATTTGCTGTCGTTTTTATCACGCTGATGTTAGTTCAAGTGTCTGTTTCAAAAATAAGTTGGTTTTTAGTTAGTTACGTGATGCGGTGGTGTAACGTCATGATTGACAGCTGTGATTGACAGGTTCTCTGAGCGAAGTAGTCACTGAAGCACCAACAGACATTTTTTCGGGATCTTCGGAGGACTGAGGAGATTGTATTTACTTTATTTTATCAAGCCTCTTGTCGTACTGCAATCAATTTTTTAAAAAGTGTGCAGAATCCACTCTCCCTGAGTGCATTCTGCGAGAGTGAAGGCGGAGCGTTGATTTCGCGGCTTTACTTCCTGCTCACTACTGCGCAGGTCTGGTCCCGAGATCGCTACTGCGCAGACTCAAGATCCAATATGTCAGCGCCATATCGGGACTCTGGCGGCTTCAGTTCTCATCAATGGAAGAGAGCGAAGGGACATCGTCCATCTTTTTTTACAGTCTATGGTTCGCTGACACCGCGCCGCCTCCCCCTTACTGTGTCCCGCACAAAACATTTGTTTTGTTGTATAAGTCATAAGATAGATGTGTCCATTAATTTGATTATTAGATTTGATTGTGCATTAGCCTCACATATGACTGACTTTGCTGTATGCAGGCAGCGATGTGATGATGCCTGATATGAACTTGGGTTGCAAAATGCATGCTCATTCTATGCATTTTGAAAATATGGTTATTTAAAAAAAGTTTTAAATGTATGCAAAGAGCTAATAATAAACTAGCCATTAATTTTTTTTACACTTCAGGGCCACCATATTGTTCTGTAAAAGCAAGACAATTTTAATTTGATGTCAAGTGAATTATGTTATAATAGGAAGGATTGTGGACAGAGAGAGAGATGGCGAGAAAGAGAAGGAGCTCGTATTGCATAAATCATAGTCATGAAGAAAGATCCGGATCGTTTACTCTGATCCCTGTGGATCTGTGCAGAAGGAAAACAGCCGTCCTTGTCTCATTTTGGAAGAGGTTGTGGAATTCCACTGGTTTGCTTAATGGATGCTAGGAGATCTACACTCTCGCTTGTGTATAAAAGATGTTCACATGTGCTTTCATAAAGGGATGTCATTTAAAAGACCTTAATGTGTGATCATGCTAAAACCAACAGGAGGAAGTCTGTAGATTATTTACAGACAGTGAAGTTAACATGAAAACATACTTCTGCATTTAATGCGAATGCTAATTAAAACACGGGGAAGTTTCCTGCGTTTAGTTGTTGAGGTGATTATGCATCTTCAGATCATACTGAAGTCCTTAAATGGTAATTCAACACGATTTCATGAATGCTGCTCATGAAAAATTCATCATGTCTGACCGAGTTTAGGAAGAAAATAGGTCAGCAAACCAGAGAAAATCATACTTGTGCTGCCTGTCAAACACATTACCAGGAGGAGAAAACGGGCAGTATAAGAAACAGACAGTGCATGTCTGTTCCCTTCCCAGTTCAGACACACAGAACATAACAAGTGTGTGTGAACAGACAGGCAGATGAGCGAGTGTGTGTGATTTTGACCTTAAAAGCTCCACAGCAAGTGAGAACCTTTATTGACGCAACTCTAATCTGTCATTAGTGTTAACAGAGCTCAGCTTCATCTGACCTTAACCTTGACCTCGTGAGGGAAAGTGTCTAAAGGCGATCGGATCACAAGTGGACGACACTAAATACAGGTGTAAACAGAGTCTTAAACGTTTTGAGCTTGTCCACTTTTAACCACTTCCAGAGGTCACTGAAAACACATTCGACCGGATTGCTTTCGTAGTGTAAACGCTCATTGGATCATCGAAACGCCACAAAAGACCGTCTACTAGATGTTTTCCAGCTTCTAGCATCTCTCATTGTGCATCAGTATGTTAGGAATCCCTCAGTGGGTCACTGGAGAGTGTTCAGGAGCACAGTTCATCACGAGTTACATCACAGCCACAGTGACGGCTTTATGGCTGTCGTCTCTCCAGACTCCGGCGGGCCGACACACAGGCTCTTTGTGACTGAGCAGCTTGGTCAAAATCACAGTATTATGAGTGACACACAATGGGCAGTTGACAGATCGGGAGAAATGCATCATCTCTCATCATCTGTAGTGTGGGCCGCTGTTCTGGGTTACTCTGTGGTCATGTGCTGCACAACTGGGTGTTGATTGAGTCATGGATTTTGTAATAGCCAATACTGAAAAAAGAACATTTATAGAACAGTGTGCACAACGGCCAATATAAAGATTATAATAATATACACTACTGTTCAAAAGTTTGAGGTTTCAGTAATATTTTTTTTGTGTGTAATTAATACTTCTATTTATCAAACATACATTAAATTGTTCAAAAGTGACAGTAAAGACAGTGTTAAGTTTTCTATTTCAAATAGTATTAGTAGAAATAGTATCTATTTCTTACTTTTGAACATTCTATTTATTAAATGTATCATGGTTTCTACAAAATATGAATGTAGAAACAATGTTTTCAACATTGATTTTAAAATTAAATGTTTCTTGAGCAGCAAATCCGTATATTAGAATGATTTCTGAAGGATCATGTGACACTGAAGACTGGAGTAATGATGCTGAAAATTCAGCTTTGATCACAGGAATAAATTACATTTTACAATATATTCATGTAGGGAACAGCTATTTTACATTACAATAATATTTCACAATATTACTGTTTTTACTTTTTTTTTTAATCAAATAAATGCAGCCTTGGTGAGCAGAATCTTACTGACCATAACATTTTTAATGCTAACATTATTTAATGCTATATAAACTCATTTTATATAATACAGTTTAATCACAAATAAGAACTACAGAAAATTGCTCAAATTAAACAAACACCTTTTCGATTAAAATGTTTTAAAAATCACTGAAAACACTTAAAAACTGCCCCACTGAGAAGCCAAAGCAAATATAGAGACCAGCCTTTAATGTCTCAGTGTTGCTTCAGACTTCAGTGTGGAGCGTTTGCCCACGCACACATGCCATCATCACATCCTTGCATTAGCAGAGGCCTAAATAGAGCTATTGTTTGATGCTGTACATGCATTGTTTCATGATGTTGAAAACTCAGTTTTGAACAATGGTCAGAAAGGTCAGTTCTGGAAACGTTTGACATGACGCATTACCAAATGTGTTCATGAACCCGAGGAAACCAAGCGTTCACCTCATCTCGCTGATGCTAACTGACGTGTAAGTGTGTGGGTCGTCTGTCTGGAGAAGTGCATGTCATCTCTCGCTCTCTCGCTCTTTCTACCTTCACACTGTACTGAGCACTTCTGGATTCTTCCATGCAAAACAGAAATACACTGACGTTCGTTCACACAGCGCTGACCGAGCCACTGACTCCAGCTGGGATTTTTAATGGACTGCGACACAGATAAAGCAAGAAAGACATAAAGTTAATATGAAACTAGTATAGATAAATTCACTTACTAACCTTGTCTGTGTAAAGTTATATCCAGTTTTTTAATCTCCTGTCATGAGATTAAAGCTGGAATACTTTTTTAAATAAACACTCTTATAAATAAAGGTTCTTTATTGGCACTGGTTCCATTAAGAACCTTCAAAATCCATGGAATCTTTCCATTCCACAAAAGGGTTCTTTAGAATTGTAAAATGTTATTCGCACTAAAAAAATGGTTCTTATAAGAACTTTTCGCTGAAATTTATTTTGGGGAACCAAAAATTTACAGCATCACTGGGAAACCCCCCTTCTAGAAGCTGAGAAAATGACAATTATTATAGATTCTTTATAACTGAGAAAAGCCTCATGGATTTGATTGCACAGACCAGGAGGTGAGATGATTGAGCTTTATGAAATATACATTAGCTTCTTGTCTCAAGCTACTAGTTTTCTTTATGAATTCTCCAGCAGAATATAGATTTGAATAATGAAAGAGGGATCGCCTGTAAATGAGAAGCTCATCCCACAGAGAGACAGAGCCTGGTGATCTATTAAAGCTGAGCGACTAATGCAGTGACTGATGAAGCTTTATGGTTCTTTGAGTTGAAATGAAAAGAAAACTAAAGATTAAATTGTGTAGTAACAGTTTAGAGTGATCCTATTATGGGACTAATGCTAAATAATGTTAGCAAATGTAAAGTGGTACCAATTGAACACACACTTAAATCACACTTTAATTCTTCCATAAATAGAAACTTCCCAGGAGAGTGTCTCACAATGGCACTGCAGGGATTAAAGTTCTCCGTCGCTACGACGGATTTCCGTTAATTGCAGCAAGTCTATGACGGATTTCCGTCAATTGCAGGGTTCCAGTCTGTCCTTAATGTCTTAAATTCACTTTTCATAATTTTAAGGCCGTAAATAGGCTTTTTTATTTCTCAAATAGTGTAAAAAAGTCTTAATTTTAGTTTGATTAGGTCTTAAATTAAGGAAAGACGAGGTGTATTCACCCTTCTGAGGGGGATGTGATCAAAGCCTGGAGTGGAGCAAAAGCACGTTCCTCTCTCCACTCTAAGCATTCTGTAATCACTTCGCTCATGGTCCACTCCGGGGTTTCAATTACCGCTCACGGAAAGTGCATGTCAGGCTACAGTTGAGCGCTGAGGTAGAGAACTATATTTCAGTTACCATGGACACACTTATAATGCAGGTAGGGCTGGGCGATATATCGATATATTTTTGAAATGCGATATGGAATTAGACCATATCGCATATATCGATATAGTTCAAATTTACGCTGTGATCCTTGCTCCCCGCGCCCCTCTCCTCCGCTCCTCCTTTTCCACTCTGCGTGCGTGTTTAGAGCATGTTATGAGAGGCGAATAATGACTACTTCAGAAAACCCAGCACAATAGGAACTACCAGGCAGTGACATAAGTGTACGCTGAAATAAAGTTTTTCACCTCAGAAAAACGGACTTTCTTGTCCTGTCAGCCGTTATCCTGTTCTCGTAGCGCACACTCTTCAATTGCACGCACAAATGCGGCGGCGCGCGCTGTATCGCCTCACTGTATATAAAGTGCAAAAGAAACTACGAGCATGCAACGCCGTTACGTTGTAAATTACACGAAATAAAAGTAATGCAGGTATGATTTTCATTCTATTCACCAGGAGCAGTTTCCATGTTTCATTAACAGTTATTGTTAATATTGTGTATTCACCATGGTAACTGTCGTTTCCATATTAACCCCAAAATGCCACTATTTTTCTTTGTGTTATTTTTTATATTTTTAAATGACTGTAGTGGCTCATACCAACATTGTATTAACAAAAACTAGTTTGGGACTGCTATTAAATAGCTTTAGCATAATGTTTATTTATTAGTACTAGTCTTTACTATTAGTCATATTCTTACAATTTAAGTAAAGGGGAAAAGTACTTGTGTGTGTTAACAAATTTTGTGTAAAACGTGTTAAAATTTGCCTATATATACGTGTATATGTATGTATGTATGTATGTATATATATAGGCAAATTAGAACATGTTTGAACAAAATTTGTTTATATATATATATATTCAATGTAAACTTGTTAATAATAATTAATAAATCGCAATTAGCCTACAATTCGAAGGGAATAATCGGCAATTATGATTTTTGTAATAATCGTGCAGCCCTAACTTAGGTGAAGAAACCTGTTTATTATTTATTCATTTGATTTTGCAACTGTTCACTGCCTACTGGCAATATTAAAGCGTTTTAAAACGTCTCCCCTTAAAACGCTATTGGTCTCGACTATTTAAAAAGGTAAAGGAATATGACTTGGCCTAAAAAAAAAATTCAGTCAGAAGAATTTTTTTCACTTTAATCCCTGGCACTGAATTGTGGTACATTTGCATCATCAATATGAGCAAATGACAGAGTATTGACAGCAGTTGTTTACTACGGTATCTTGGTAACGCTAAGGATGTGTCATCATCGTTTACGTAACAACATGTGCACACTTGAATCTGTCTGCTGTGAATGCATTGCAAGAGATGAAGAATGTGAGCTGCTCGCTGAAGACATGAATTATACATTAGACTGCAAATTATGCTTCAGCAAATTATACCGAATTGCATTCATACTAATTGCTTAATATATATACATACACAAGCTTAATTTCAAGAGTTTGGAAAACAGCCCAAAGTCCTGAAACCATCGTAATATTCTGATGTGTTTCAGGCTCAGGTTGAGGCTCAGAAAGCCACACAGGAGTATCAGCGGGCCATGGAGATCCTGCGGGCAGCGAAGGAGACCATCGCTCTGGCCGAGGAGCGTCTGTTAGAGGAGGACAGCAGACAGTTTGACTCGGCCTGGCAGGAGATGCTCAACCACGCCACCCAGAGGGTGAGAGACACAACAGCACTCACCATAAACATGCAACACTATACATGAGTTCCTGTAGCTGTAGACCACAGTATTCTGTTCTATGTTAATGTGATTGTGAACTGCTCTGATTGGCTCCTCCAGGTGATGGAGGCGGAGCAAACCAGGACACGCAGTGAACTCGAGCACAGAGAAACAGCGACCAAATACAACGCCGCTATCAGCCACATGAGACAACTGGAGAAGAAGCTCAAACGCACCATCAACAAGTCCAGGTCAGAGGACAACCATCCTTCCATCCATCCATCCTTCCATCCATCCTTCCATCCATCCATCCATCCATCTCTCCATCCATCCATCCATCTCTCCATCTATTTATCCATCCATCCAACCATCTATTTATCCATCCATCCATCCATCCATCCATCCACCCATCCATCCATCTGTAAGGCCCGTGAAATTGGTCCAATATGCCGGTCCGCCAATACACAGGGAAGGTTATCACGTGTTCTGTCCTTACTCGTGCAAAGTATTGGTTGGTTAAATTTACAATACATTTAGTTATGTATTCTCTCGTTAATTCATCTGACTCCATAAATGAAAGGTTTAATAATATCTGTGCCTCACTAAAAGTGAGCGAATGTTTGACTATTCCGTTTAACTCTTCAATGAAAATAATATCAAAGTCAGTTAGAATAATCAAATGTAACAATTTATTACGTCAGGTAAATGTATCATGCCAATTCCATAATCAATTCAAAGACAATCGATACAAAACATCAAATTCTCTGGAATAAAGAAAAGAGATGCATACCCAACATTAAGAAATACGTGAGGCTGAGAGCTCTCACTCTCAACCTCACGGACCGATCTGAGCTACAGAAAAGGCCCCGATCTCCCTGCTGCACTTCCTTAAATAGACAAACCTTTTCACCTGGAACCATGTGCTAACAATAGGAATTTGCATTCAGAGGTACACTGTAACACCTCTTGGGGGTGCGTGACCATTTGCTTGAGAGACCAACCCCTCCTTGTATGCTAGTTATCCATAAACCTTCAAAAACCTTATTACCTTGTGTTTTACTTATTCTGGAAATAGGACATTTGTACCAGTCGCACTGTGACATTTTAAATGATACCAAACATGAAAATACTCTGTGATAATCATTTACATTAAACTATACATTTTCTTGGGAGAAACCAGGTGATCATCTGAGTATGAGAGAGGGGGGTGAGGGGAGAGGGAAAGAGATGTAGATTAGGATGACTCGGAGGTGAGACTTTCGTCTCAATGGTGCACGAGGGCCAGTTCAAATGATAATCTCCAGAGAGGTCCTTTTGTCCTCTCAGGGCCTGGCCACCCCCAAAACAGACTGTCTGGAATTTCCTAATTTATCAATTCTTACACATCCATCCATCCATACACCCATCCATCCATCCAGCCATCCATCCAACCATCCATCCATACACCCATTTAACCATCCATCCTTCCATCCATCCATCCATCCATCCATCCATCCATCCACCCATCCATCCATCCATCCACCCATTTAACCATCCATCCTTCCATTCATCCATCCATCTCTCCATACATCCATCCACCCATTTATCCACCCATCTATCAATCCATCCACCCATTTATCCACCCATACATCAGTCTGTTTTTGATATACATACACTACCACTCTAAAGTTTGAGGTCTGTAAGATTTGTTTTGTAAGAAATTAATGCTGTTATTCAGCAAGAAAGCACACATTAAATTGATCAATCAACAGAAAATCTTTGTTTGAGGCATTTATAAAAATAATACAAATAAATTATGTTGCAATTGACATAAAGAGGAGACACCCTAAAATCTTGCTGAAACAAGTTCTGCGCGCACTCGTTCTGCAGGACATGCATCATTCCTAATGATTCATTTCAAAAACATATTTGGGAATAAATTTATGTTTGCTAAGAAAACCCACAAAATGTTTCCTCTCTCACACATATAAATGACCAAAACTCTGTGTTTCCCCACCCCGGGCCTCTGCTGTGGATGAAGTGTAGTTCAGTGTGGGGCGTCTCTAATGTGTTCCAGATGTGCTTCTGCTGATGGAATGTACGGTTCTTTCACAGCGCTCTGTTGTTGCCGTGGAAACCGGCTCTGAGACTCACTCTGTTCTAATCGTCCTCTTTCTCTCCCTCTGCAGGCCGTACTTTGAATTAAAGGCGAAGTATTATCTGCAGCTCGAGGTACGTCAGTTTTTAATATTCATTCATTCATATTTATTTATATTTTATCTGAAGAAAATGAAGGCTAGTTTTAAAACCATTAAGTACTCATTTCACCCTTAATTCTCATTACTGTAATATGGATAAAATCATTTTTATTTTTTATTTTATATAATCGAAAATTATTTAAATTGTAATTTGTTGATTTATACATCATTATTGTAGTTTTTGTTGTACTGAAATTAACTTCTGTTGATATATATATAAATCATTGTACTAGAGTAATTTTTGTAATATTTTAAAACTTCTTCAATTAAATTTAAATTTAAATTAAAAATAATATTTGTCAAATATTTACAACATTATAATATTTAAAAAAAATGTGTTGAAATATTATGTTTTAATGTATATTTTATTTTTTTAAAATACAGTATGTAAAAAAGTAATCTCAGGAGAATCACCATTAAGAATAATGGAAATTACAAATAATAAAAAAGAAAAGAAAAGAAAAAAACATACAAGCGCATTACAGTAATGAGACTACTTCAACTAAATGTATATTTAAATATACAATTTTTTAAAAAATATATTGTTTTAATTTATTTTATATTTTATTAAAAAAATACAGTATGTAATACAGTTATGATAATCTCAGAAGAATCATCATTAAGAATGACAGAAATATAAAAATAAGGTAGATAAATTAAAATAAATACATTTATAGATAAATACATTTAAAAACATACAGTGCTATGCATAAGTTTAGACACCCATGCTAAAGTTGACTAAAAAGAGGAATAAAAAAATCATCTTTTGGAAATTGAACTTAATGCCTTAATTAAAAAAATTAGGAAAAATCCAACCTTTAAGGACACCAATTTTCTTTGTGAATGAATAATGTATTGTAAATAAATAAATGTTCTTCCTTAAAATACAGTGTGCATAAGTCTGGACACCCCTATGTTAAATTCCCATAGAGGCAGGCAGATTTTTATTTTTAAAGGCCAGTTACTTCATGGATCCAGGATACTATGCATGCTAATAAAGTTCCCTTGGCCTTTGGAATTAAAATAGCCCCACATCATCACATAGCCTTCACCATACCTAGAGATTGGCATAAGTAATTTCCATAAGATCATCTCTCAATGCAAATCAAAGCAGCTATTAGGCTAACTGAAATAAAATCATGCCAATCTCTAGGTATGGTGAAGGCTATGTGATGATGTGGGGCTATTTTAATTCCAAAGGCCAAGGGAACTTTATCAGGATGCATAGTATCCTGGATCCATGAAGTAACTGGCCTTTAAAAATAAAAATATGCCTGCCTCTATGGGAATTTAACATAGGGGTGTCCAGACTTATGCACCCTGTATTTTAAGGAAGAACATTTATTTATTTACGATACATTATTCATTCACAAAGAAAATTGGTGTCCTTAAAGGTTGGATTTTTCCTAATTTTTTTTAATTAAGGCATTAAGTTCAATTTCCAAAAGATGATTTTTTTATTCCTCTTTTTAGTCAACTTTAGCATGGGTGTCTAAACTTATGCATAGCACTGTACATACATACAAATTACAGGCGCATTACAGTAATGAGAATTTGGGGGGAAATGTGCTAATATGTTATTAAAAATAATGTCTTCATATTAAAAATGTAATGATCCAAAGGTCCCTTCTTTAGACATTTTCTTTAGATCATTTTTGCTTGTTTTTAGTCATTCAAGAGTACCCCTTTTAGAAACACAAACTAACATGTAGATTTGATCTGAATCTTGATTATGAATATATGTGACCTGTTCTCCGCTTTACCTTGTCCTCCTTCTCCCATACAGCAACTGAAGAGACGAGTCGATGAGCGTCAGGCTAAACTGACCCAGGCCAAAGCCGAGTACAGGACGGCCCTTCGGAACCTGGAGACCATCTCGGATGAGATCCACGCACGCCGCCGGCTCTCGGCCATGGGGCCCCGGGGCCGAGGGGTGGGGGCCGAAGATGACGGTGCCGCTACCGACGACATCGCCAACTTCAAAATGGAGTCTGACGGCATATCCAGTAAGTGAGATCATACATAATGCGCATTGTAATTCAGTTTGTAATACATACAGCAGTCCTCAAAAGAAACATTTCACGAAAATAAATTAATTTGGTTTAAAATCGCATATGACATTTTATCCAATTCAATAAAATTAATACATTTTAAGTGATTTTTATATATTTTTTGTGCCACTGTATAGTAATTTACACCCGTTTCTCTGATCCAAAATCATGCTGAATTACAGTCAAATCTGTCAAGCAGTTTCACGCAACCTTATAATTCATTTTTTACTTCAGTTTTATTTTAGAGCTGAAACTAAACTAAAATTTTAAATGTTGCTTTGGCAACTTTGGATACAAAATCATTTTATTTTATACTGACTATATAGTTTTTACTCATTCTTATTTCAGTTTGATTTCGCTTCAGCTGTGCCTGTTTTAGATCAGAGAGAGACGAAACAGAATTCAGCTATTACAGTGGCACAAAAAAGAGAATATAAACTTCAAAAATGTATATATTTTATTGCATCAGATAATGAAATATCATATTTGACCATTTCGCACCAAACAAACTTCTATTAGTGAAATGTTTTGCTTACTTTCCAAGGATGTTATATGTATTTAATCCTTTCTAGTCCCTTCATTTTTACATTTACATGCAATTTGTCAAAGAGCCAAAAATGGTTGTAATATACTTCCAGGTTTATTAGATAACTGGATTGGTAAGCAAGCTAGAAAAGAAATAGCAACTAACAATATTCAAAATGCTGATGTAAACTCAAACGGTTGTGTTTTTTCTAGTGATATCAGTGAATATGGAGGACAGCTGCACCGGCACGACATCAGAAGACGATCCCGAGACACGGTCCACCGGCAGCCTGAGCTCCACGTCTGCACCTCTCGACCTGGCCTGTCCGATCCCCTCCTCTCCCTCCTCATATCCCCTGCTCTCGTCCTCCTGCCCGTACCCGTCCTCCTCGCCCCCGTCGTCTCCCTCCGCCGCTCCTGAGCTGCTCCAGCTGCCCGGCTCGGGGTCTCTGGAGGGCTTCGAGCAGGTGTCTCCGGTGTTGGGCCCTCGCAGCGAGTGCAGCGGGGCCTCGTCTCCAGACTGTGAACAGGAACGAGGTGAGAGGCAAAAGACCTTGAGCCATGAGGACTGACTAAAATGTGTGGAGTCATAAAGTTACCGGCCAACTAGCGAGTTTTATTCACTTGCCAAAGACATATATAAATATATATATATATATATAAATATATATATATAATTTATTTAACAGGGACCATGCAAAACAAATGTTGTGCCAGAGTTAGCTAATTTGCATCTGTGGTCCCTGGACAGGAGGTTGTTGCATAAAATTACAGCACTCCATTACAATCCAGAAAAAAGAAGAAAATAATAATAATATTACATCACAATATAACAAATTACAATATCACAATATCAAATCAATAAAAAAAATTTTTTTTAATGTTTCTTTATTATATTTAAAATTTTGTGACAATAAACAAGCCAGATTGATTAAGCCAGAATTTAAGTGCTTGTTGCTTGTCCCTCATTTTCTTAAAAAAAAGCAAAAAGGCACTTACAATGGAAGTAAATGGGGCCAATCCGTAAACATTAAAATATTGAATGATTCAATAGTATAAGATCCTTCCAATCAGAGTCTAAAAGCTCAATGCTTGAAATGAATTTGCTGTGTATCCCAAAAAAAGTATTGCATGCTGAGATTATAGCAATCTTCTTTTTATTACAAGTGCAAAAAATAAAGCACAATCTTTGGAAACATTTCGTCTTTATATGCAATTTCTTACATATCATTCTACACCTGTACATTTAATTTAGCAATTATAGACCAGTTACTCAACTAGCAATTAACAAATCCAAAGGAGGAGGAAAAAAACAGTACAGATTAAAGTCTTCGTTCAATCTATGTGGTTGTACAGTATTGAGACGAAAAATCCATTTGCTTTCAGTTTGTAATAATTTCTGTTCCATATTCGCACAACGACGCATTGGAAGTACCATGTCTATTCCACAAAAAGACATCTCATTAACTGGTATAACACACCTCTGGGAAATGTGGAGCAACTGGTGATTAACTATCAGCTCTATTTATAGCACTCCTGTGTTCATTAAATCGGAATCTCAGCTTTTTTGGGATATGCAGCAAATGAATTTCAAGCTTTGAGCTTTTTTGGGAGGATCTTAATGTATCTTGGAATCATGTCAAACGTGGATTGAAAAATGCGCAAGATCCTTTTCTCTCTTTTTGATTCAATAGTATCACTACAAGATGTAAACAATACGCATGTAATCATGCTTGTAGTGTGAAAACAAAACAAAATCACTTACATTTTTGTTATATCCATTCTTACACCTTTGTCGCAATGCCATAAGCCCTAAAAGGACAGTAAAAAATTACTTTAACAGCTCAAATAATACACGATTAATACACAATTAATCATTTTACATTTGTTTAAAATTGAAATTTGAACATTTTTAAATCTTCCAAAAATTAGCCCTATTCACTTCCATTAAAAGTGCTTGATTTTTACTTTCTTTTAAAGAAAACAACATCAAAATTATTTTATTGAGGTGATAAACATTATGCCACAAATACTGTCGACACGGCTTAACTTGTTCTGAACCTGAACATGCCTTCAATTTTAGATGTGATTTCTGACGTTCATTTGATGTGAATAAATGAACAGATTATCATCAGTTGTGTGTGTTTTCGAACAGGTGAGAGAGCAGAGGGTGCAGAAGTTAAACCTGGCCGAACGAACAACACCAGCAGTCAGAAAAGCTCACGTCTGGCGAAGAGCCTGCGCAGTTTATCTCTCCAGTCCACAGACGACAACGACACGGACACTCGTTCTTTCACTGTGACCTCCAACACACCAGCAGTGCTGCTTCTCAACAGTGTTTAGGAACACAGGGGCCAGAGCAGGGGCCCGGATCTGACACTACAGTATGACGAAGGAGCCATTGTGTGAATCTGTTATCATCTCAGTGTTACGGACATCTCATCTCAGACTGGTTTAAAACCAGAAAACCATCAAAGTATTATTTGCCATGCAGACATCAGCTATGAAGTGATGGGAACTATATTGAACTCTTCATCATCACTGAGTGGATGCTCTTCATGTCTTCCTCAAATGTTCGTGTCGTGAATAGACACTGTTTGTATTGTATCTTCTGCCGCGGCGTCTCACTAGCTCACTTGAAACGGACTCCATTTTGATTGTTGTTGATGACACACTTACTAACTGTTGTAGCATAAACATTAAGTGTCTGAATACGTCACCTGACTCTCCAGCGACTGTAAGGAAAGCTTACGACTGAAAAGCGGCGAGTGGGACGCCAGCCTTAGCAGAGCGATGAACATTCTCTATAGTCTTAGATTTACTCCACAGGTCATAACGTAACGAGGGACTCGTGTAGTTCAAAGCTATATATTTATACTCAGTGTTTATCTCGTTATCATGATGTTATCGATGTGTTTTCATGGCACAAAGTTCTTATTTGTGTAATAAACAGATGCTCACAGCTTGAGTCTCTTTCCACTGTTGTGATTTCACACATTAAGTTTTTATTCCAAAACGGAGAGTCTTGATCTTGTGATCTTGGACTTGAGGTCCTCAGTCTCAAATTTAAAGGAATTATTCACCCAAAAACAACAATTGTCATCATTTACTAATCCCCATGTTGTGTAAAACCCATATGACTGTTTTTAATGGAACAGAAAAAGATAAGTTTTGACAAATACCATATAAGATGGGGGTGGGATATTCTATTTTTGGGATATTCTTCATCTGGATCTGGATCTCAGTTTAAAGCCCAAAGTATACTTTCGGGTTTGACGCGTACACTAGGGTGTGCAGTGCATTTGATGTAAATTTCATCCCCAGCATAGTACGTGGATATTGTACGTGCACTATGGGGTGTGAAACTTGACAATAGGGCTGTAATCAAGACCACCTTTGTCAAGTCCAAGACCAGGACTAGTCGAGTCCAAGTCAAGAGGAGGTTCGAGTCCGAGTCAAGACCGAGTCCAAAAAGGTTCGAGTCCGAGTCAAGACTGAGTCCAGGACAGGAGAAAAAAAAAGCAGTCTGCTAAAAAAATATAGGCTAGCCTATAGAAATTAAATTACATCAGGGATGTGATTTTTCCGGATTAATCCGGAATTCCGGATTTTCCGACCTGAAAATGTGACCTACGTGAATCATGAAAAAAAAAAAAATCTCACAGCCGTCACCATGGTAACCCGGGACGGAACCACAATCGCCTATGGTTACAGATGGCAGAGAGATGCAATCTTTCCCCGCCCAGCGAGTGCTTGAAGTGCGTCAGAAACAGAGCGCGCGCGCGATCAGTTGTTGGTAATTTGTTGTGTAGCGTGCGCGACGCCGCATCCAATGTGGTCCGTGTACGTTTTGATAGTTTGTTTTCCAATTTGAAATGAAATAAGCAGAAACGAGAAAACGGCCCCTTTATTCGTTTTTTCATTTTTTCAAAAAAACGAAAAAACGAGATTTCGGCTTGATTTTTCGTTTTTTAGTTCACAGGCAAAAAACGAATAAATGACTTCAAAATTCATTTTCCACATGTGGGCGGCCTGACACGCCCCCTTCCGCCGATTGGTCAAGCAAATCTGAGCATGTGACGTCATCAGTTGTCGCTCAGGTCAGGGTCTGTTCAACAAAATAATAGTCCTTTACTATGGCTACAGATTCTTAAACTGTACAGGGCAGGTCCGGGCTTTCTTCTGTGCAACTTTACGCGTTTCACAGAAATCTTTACATCAGAAATATTAATTATTAGTCTGCCACCAGCCTGTTTTATTTAGCTGTGTGTGGTGAAGCTGCGCTTGACAGCGCCGAGTGGGAGAAACTCACTGACCAATGTTCAGTCAGCAGTCAGAACTTTTCTTTTAGACGCTCCGTTTTGCCACGGGATGCTGATTGCAAATACTGTAATGCCAATCGGCTGAGGGTGGGTACCGATGATGGTGAAATACATTTTTACTGAAACTGTAATCATATCCGCGACCCGTGAGAATGAGACGGATGATTGACAGGACGATAGCGGAGGCAATTAAAGGCGCAAGATCACTTCTGTTAACAACAACATAAATAAAAAAGTGTTTAATATAAGTGACTTTGTCTTTGTTTTATTGTTTTTGTTGTTTTTAGTCAAATAATTGTGAACCACAAACTGAGCCTTCGTTTTAAAGGGCAATTTCCAAATATATTTTATTTATTTGTTATAATATGGGTATTTTATAATACAGCATAAATAAAAACAAGCACACATAATATGTATGCCTATAGGCTAAACACCACAGTTTTTTGGTTTTGTTTGTGTGAACTTTTATCCCCAACCATATTTCTTCATGGGCTCCACGCCAGGGGTCACGCTCAGCACCCCTACTTCCCATGGTAATTAACAGTATGCTGACCCAGTTTATATGTAAAATCTTTGGTATGTGTAATCTATATGTAATATCTAAAAACACTTCACAGTGTGATGGAAATAAACTTTTCTTAAAGCGTCTTGTATATCACCACAGATTTATTGACACCCTTCTATCTGTGTTGTACTGTATACTGTAATAGACAATTGTCCTGCAGAATGATGAGGTTTTTTGTAAGAAAAACATTGCGAGCAAATGTCAAATTGTTTTTTGAAATTTAAATTAACAACGTAAGAGGCTTTAGGCTGTCTGATTAACTCTGTATGAACAAACACCCAGCTTTGCAGTATAGGTGGCACAGAAGCAGCATCTGACCCTGCATTTAGATTTACTTTACACACTGTCTAATGCAGCTCAAAGGAGGCACTGTGAATTTGCATAGCAATTTCATTCTAAGAGGCTATTAAATGTGAAGTGACAACATGAAACACTACTTTCAAAATATAAAAAAAACACCAGTAGTTGGTGGCAAGTCAGCCTGATAATGATTAAATACCAATTTTATCCCCATCAGATCACTCAGTTTCTGATGCAGAAAAGTTAGTTTTCTGATGCAGAAAAGTTAGTTCATGCATTCATGACCTCGAGACTAGATTACTGTAATGCTTTATTAGCTGGTTGTCCTGCATCCTCAATAAACAAGCTACAGTTAGTCCAAAATGCAGCCGCTGTTCTTACTCAAGAAAATATGATCATATAACACCGCTTTTATCATCACTACATTGGTTACCTATAAAGTCCCGTATTAATTATAAGGTATTGCTACTGACTTATAAAGCCCTAAACGGCTTAGCTCCAGTCTATTTAACGGATCTTCTATCGCCCTATAATCCATCGCGCTCTTTAAGATCAATAAATTCGAGGCTTTTGGTCATACCTAAGATATCCAGATCAACCAAAGGAGGGAGAGCATTTTCACATTTAGCTCCAAAACTCTGGAATAGCCTTCCTGATACTGTTCGTTGCTCAGATTCGCTCTCCCAGTTTAAAACTAGATTAAATACGCATCTCTTCAGCCAGGCATTCATATAATATTTTTAATCTTAGTTAAATCCGGTCTCTAGTTCATAAACGCCAGAGGAGAACTGGCCCCCGACTGAGCCTGGGTTCTCCCAAGGTTTTTTTTCTCCATTAGGTCACTTGATGGAGTTTTTCGGTTCCTTGCCACTGTTGCCTTTGGCTTGCTCAGTTGGGGATATTTTGGGGATATTTAATTTTAATTTTATCAATCAATAAATTCCATTAGAAACAAACCTTGTTGTATTATTTTAATTTAATACTGTGAAGCTGCTTTGATACAATCTGTATTGTGAAAAGCGCTATACAATTATACTTGACTTGACAATTTACTTATTTAGGCTCACAATAAGCAGATTACATAATTATACCATTAAAAAAAAATATATATATATATAATAATAATAATAATAATAATAATAATAATAATAATATATATATATATATATATATATAAAGGCAGAATTACTTACTGGTGGAACCCAAATGAAAGTCCAGTCCTGGCTGTATAATCAAACAATAAAAACGAGAAACAATGCATGCCATCAAGAACATTCATTGAATCCACAGGAACTTGATCCAGTTTCCCCCATTTTTACTAATAACTACTTTGTGTAAATTCAGAGAACAGTAAGGCAAACTATTAAGCATGAACTCAAACAGGATCAATTACAATTTTCAAAGCATTTTGGAACTCTTCTTGGTGGAAATTGACAGCACGTTTTCAGCTCATTCTGCAGGACAATTGTCTATTACAGTATACAGTACAACACAGATAGAAGGGTGCCAATAAATCTGTGGTGATATACAAGACGCTTTAAGAAAAGTTTATTTCCATCACACTGTGAAGTGTTTTTAGATATTACATATAGATTACACATACCAAAGATTTTACATATAAACTGGGTCAGCATACTGTTATGGGAAGTATAGGGGTGCTGAGCCTGACCCCTGGAGTGGAGCCCATGAAGAAATATGGTTGGGGATAAAAGTTCACACAAACAAAACCAAAAAACTGTGGTGTTTAGCCTATAGGCATACATATTATGTGTGCTTGTTTTTATTTATGCTGTATTATAAAATACCCATATTATAACAAATAAATAAAATATATTTGGAAATTGCCCTTTAAAACGAAGGCTCAGTTTGTGGTTCACAATTATTTGACTAAAAACAACAAAAACAATAAAACAAAGACAAAGTCACTTATATTAAACACTTTTTTATTTATGTTGTTGTTAACAGAAGTGATCTTGCGCCTTTAATTGCCTCCGCTATCGTCCTGTCAATCATCCGTCTCATTCTCACGGGTCGCGGATATGATTACAGTTTCAGTAAAAATGTATTTCACCATCATCGGTACCCACCCTCAGCCGATTGGCATTACAGTATTTGCAATCAGCATCCCGTGGCAAAACGGAGCGTCTAAAAGAAAAGTTCTGACTGCTGACTGAACATTGGTCAGTGAGTTTCTCCCACTCGGCGCTGTCAAGCGCAGCTTCACCACACACAGCTAAATAAAACAGGCTGGTGGCAGACTAATAATTAATATTTCTGATGTAAAGATTTCTGTGAAACGCGTAAAGTTGCACAGAAGAAAGCCCGGACCTGCCCTGTACAGTTTAAGAATCTGTAGCCATAGTAAAGGACTATTATTTTGTTGAACAGACCCTGACCTGGGGTGCGTTTCCCGAAAGCATCGTTGGCCAACTATGGTCGCAAGTTCCGTCGTTACCAATAGAGTTCAATGGACATTGCGATGAACTTGCGACCATAGTTGGCTAACGATGCTTTCGGGAAACGCACCCCTGAGCGACAACTGATGACGTCACATGCTCAGATTTGCTTGACCAATCGGCGGAAGGGGGCGTGTCAGGCCGCCCACATGTGGAAAACGAATTTTGAAGTCATTTATTCGTTTTTTGCCTGTGAACTAAAAAACGAAAAATCAAGCCGAAATCTCGTTTTTTCGTTTTTTTGAAAAAACGAAAAAACGAATAAAGGGGCCGTTTTCTCGTTTCTGCTTATTTCATTTCAAATTGGAAAACAAACTATCAAAACGTACACGGACCAATGTAGACAGCATTGCTTTTTTTTTGAGGGCGCTTAACACACAGCTCGTAGAAACGGGCCTGGCAGCTCGCGCCAGTTCTAGACGCGGTGAAAGTTTCCTGATTGTGACGGATGGCCGAATTTACATGACACATTATAAATGAGCATTATAGTCTGCGATAGATACAGTGGCAAAAAGAAGAGAAGAGGATAAAAGGGGATAAAGACAGAGGTAAAGTGATGTAGTGAATGAACAGTTTATCTAGTTGCATAGGAGTAAGATACTATAATTTCATGGCAGTTATTTTTACCTTAAACTTAATGTTAGCAGTTGTTCTGAGTTCTCCAGACTGTGTGATTTTGTTACAATCATGTCAGTTTTAAGACGCATTTTTTATTATCACTTTTTTATTAATGTTTTACCCTACAGTTGTGCAGTTTTGGGGGGAATACAGTACAGGCCAAAAGTTTGGAAACATTACTATTTTTAATGTTTTTGAAAGAAGTTTATATTTATATATTATATTTATTGTGATATATTATTACAATTTAAAATAATTGGTTTTCAATTTATTATACTTTTAATTATCATTTATTTCTGTGAAGCAAAGCTAAATTTTCAGGATCATTACTCCAGTCTTCAGCATGTGACATCCGGTCTATCACATGATCCTTTAGAAATCATTCTAATATTCTGATTTATTATGAGTGTTGGAAACAGTTCTGCTGCCTAAAATATTTGATGAATAAAAGGTTAAAAAGAACTGCATTTATTCAAAATAAAAAAAATATTTTCTAATAATATAAATCTTCTTTACTATCACTCACTTTTTATCAATTTAACACATCCTTGCTGAATAAAAGTATTGATTTATTTCAAAAAAAGAAAGAAAAAAATTACTGAACCCAAATTACTGACCAGTAGTGTATATTGTTACAAAATATTTCTATCTTTTAAAAAAAATTCTTCTTCTTTTTATTTTTATTTTAATTTTATTACTTTTTATTCATCAAAGTATCCTAAAAGTATCACAGGTTATTAAAAAATATTAAGCAGCAGAACTGTTTCCAACTTTGATAATGAATCATCAGAATGATTTCTAAAGGACTGGAGTAATGATCCTGAAAATTCAGCTTTGCATCATAGAAATAAATGATAATTTAAAGTATAGGCTAATAAATGGAAAACCAATTATTTTAAATTGTAATAATATATCACAATATTGCATTTTTTTTGTTATGTTGTTATGTGTCATACTCATGACATAAGTTGGATATTGCACATTAAGCAGTTTAAGTTTGGTGTAAAATTTTTTTAAAATATATATTTTATTTTTTAAATTCAAATAAGTTGTTGTCATGTGTCATAAAAAGTTGGATGTTGCACATTTAGCAGTATAGGTTTGGTAAAAAGATATTTTTTTTAAAATTCAAATAAGTTATTGTCATTGTTGTTATAATTATTATTACTACTATTATTATACTATACTATACTATTACTATAGTATAGTAATTACTATTACTATATTACTATACTATTATTATAGAATGGTGTTGATGGCGCAGTGGATTAGACACTTGGCTTTGATTTCCACTGCGACACATCCACCAAATAAGTTGTCATTTGTCATACTGTACAAAAAAAGTTGCATGTTGCACAACTAGCTGTAAAATAAATTAAAATATATTTTTTTGTTCAAATAAGTTGTTATGGGTCCTGCTTTACTATCCAATAGATCCGCCACCAGTTTGATCGGCGGGGCGGGGCTGGGGGGGGTCTCAGTATATTTTCCTGCTTTTTTGTCCTTAGCCAATCACATGCCTGCATGTAATAATGAAATAATGAATAATTTTAATTTTATTTAAAATAATTGACTAATTCAAAGAACAACAAAAAAATAATAATTATATAGGCCTAAAGGAGCACACACATTCGTTTCGACTGTCTGATCAGCCTTACATTCTGTTCCTGTCAATCATACACGCGATGAGGGAGGGCCGAGCCAACTCACAGACACACACACACACACACACACAAGAGATGCGGATAAACCGCGGATCAGGCGGATGACGTGACGAAAAATAATATTTTAGCCTACCACTCGTGGAATAGGCAAAGAAAGAAAGGTAAGAAAAAAAGTCGGAAAACTTTGCCCATTAATTAGATGTGCAAGGCAAGCAGGCTAGTTTTCGGGGTGTTATGGACAATTAAAAATATGAATATTCACGTTGCACTAGCGGTGGACTTTCAGCGAGTTTATTTAAACATTTATTTTTTATAGAGCCGTTTATGACTCAAAAGAGCCGGCTCTTTTCATTGAGCTGAGTGAAACGAACCGGCTCACGAAAAAGAGCCGAAATGCCCATAGTTATTAGGTGGCCAGTGTTTCACTTTCCCTCCAATAATATTTTGTTTTAATATCGCGGCGACGTATGTGTGATTACTGGGAACATAATAAAGACACCTGGACTCGGTCGAGAGACAACGCTTCCCTGCCATTGACGGAAAATTCCGACTTTCCGTGTTTTCACTGTTATACAGGAGGAGGGCGCTTCTTCTGAAGAGTGCTGAATCTCCTGATCAAACACAGGCGAAGAAGAATCCACCTGCACGATCCGTTCTACGCATGCGTAGTAGACACATGCTTCTTTCAAGTCATTTCCATTGTCAGTTTGAAATACTCTATAACGTTTCCCCAGACTTGTTTGTAGTTCTTTCTTCACTTGAGTAATTTTCTATTAGTATGGGTCTATATAGGCTAATATATATCTATATAATCTAAATGATGAAAATAATCCCTTCAATGTTGTTTACAGAAGACAATAAGGAACATAATATGCATTTCTGCCTAGACTATCTGCACTTACATGAAGAAAGAACTACAAACAAGTCTGGGGAAACGTTATAGAGTATTTCAAACTGACAATGGAAATGACTTGAAAGAAGCATGCGTCTACTACGCATGCGTAGAACGGATCGTGTACCGTGTAAGCACTAAGCAGAAAAAAAAAAAACATCATCAACATTAAACAGCATATAAATCAAAACTGCCTAGTGTTACTGAGTGAAATGTCGACCCAGGATGAGCTGTAGGACTGTGAAGCTTTGGGGGTGTTGATGGACTCGATCTACTCCATCTGTGTTCTGATCATCGCTCTGAATCTGATCTAGATCCTTTTTTTTCTTTGACAAAAACACGTTTTTCTCAGCTAAAAATTTTTTTTTTAAAGCAGATGCTCTGTTCTTTTGATATATTGCATGTTCGGATATTAATACAACAAAATATTCTGGGGGCCATGAGAATTTTGTGAAAATGATAAAAAAATGCTGGCGGTGGCTGGCGGCAACTTTAAAAAATAAAAAGCTGGCAGGGAAAGAGTTATTTAGAAAGTGAAGATAAAGGTACAGGTCACAATGCCATAGCTTACATGGAAAGGGAATAAATAAGTTATAGCCCCGACAATCTTTAACCAAAAAGTAATCAAATGAAATTGGACTTGGAACCACAACAGCCCTTCAGCTTATTGGCCAGTTTGTTGATAGTATTATATCAATAAACTATTCAAAATAATGTTGTCCCAAACAGTAAGAACTGCAAAAAATCAGAGTAAGGCTGAATCCATAGATAGACCATGATTGCATTATGTGTAATGTGAGGAGTCATTTTATTACACATTATTTGACACCGCTATATATATTTGAGTGTTCATTGTAATTCAGTTAGAAAAAGAAGATACTGTAGCATAGGGACTACCAGCTGTTGGTTGGAGGTAGTCACAAGCCATGAAAGCCTGTAATTGGTCTTAAACTACACATTTAAAAGCATTAGGCCATTAAGTACAAACATTTCTAGTAGTGCTCAAGATGTTGAAAAGACACAATATCACCTTTTTATCTGCAATATGGGAATGCGCTGTGGTAAGGAAATTGTAGAAATTTAAAGGCACAATATGTAACTTTTTTGCTTTAAAAATAGCAAAAATCACTATATCTATGTTATATTTTTTTTTTAGTTGTGTACTTACATTATCCCGACTGTTTCCAACAACTTTCAAACCAGGAGAAATTTGTAATTTAATTCGAGAAACGTCCCGTTTCTTTATTTCCGTTTTGTCGCCGCCAATGCCGTCATATCCGCGTTGTCCCTGGTTTCGGCTCGTGCTGCCATGGCAACCAGAGCTATGAACCAGAGCCCTCTGATAGTAACCAAAGCGACTGACGCGAACAACTTTGTAGTTCGCAATGTCTATTTGCACGCTGTTGTTGTTTCGTTCAAACATTATGGACCATGGCAAGCAGACTTTGGATAAAAAAAGGAGAACTAAAACGAGAATCAATATCAGCGCGGTGTTTTCGAGATGCCTAGAGCTCCCATAGACAGTATATAAACGAGAGCTCCACGTCTGAGACTTCGACTGCTCCTACATGCCTACTTTATTAAACAGGTGAGCACTTAGTAAAGCACATATAGTTCAACATTGATAAAATGTCATAATATGATCTGTATGTTATTCTAATGTTGATCTAGCTTAACGTTACTGCTAGTCTCATACAGACAAACTAACACATACATTTCAACACACTCAAATGCAGTTTAGTGTGCTAGTGTAATGTTAGACCAAGTGAAACAGCGCTGCGTTACCTCACAAGTTTCATTTGTCTAATAAACTGACCTGTGAGTTGTAATTCTGCACTTGCGTGTGATCGGTAGAATGAAATGTCCATATTCCTTTTATATCCGCGGGACTCGCGTCGCGTCGCGTGTGGAGCTGATAGCTGTCTCTTAGCAATCCCGAACTGCTTCATATCACAGTCATGATAAAAGCATCGATGTATTCAGTCATCCATAAACATTAGATCGGTCGGCTTGACGTTGACGACAAGATCCATAGTTCTTAGCAAATGTTGCGTCATCAATCTACGCCTTTGTTATTGTAAATAGGTTAGCGACCCCTAGTGGCGAAAAATGCCATACTGTACGTTTAACAAATATAACTTTATATTTGTGTCTTCTTGGTGATAAACACTTCTACCACAGGGTGTCAGCAAAGCACATTTTGAATTAATACTGACAGTCTTCATTATTGCAGCAAGATTTTTTTCAGGGTTTCTGCAGGGATCTTCAATTTAAATTTAATGCCTTTTCAATGCCTTTTTAATGCCATTTTTTCATTTTTAATGCCATACACAACCCATGACTATTATATATATATATATATTAACTTGATTAATCACACATTTTTTCCACAATTAAAAACACTTACATTTGTTTAGGTTTATATTAGTTTATATATTTTATAATGTAATCATTTCACAGTTAATCTACAAATGAATGTAGAGACAACATAAAGACCAGTTTTACTGATACTATTGATATCTGGATAAAAAATGATTTCTCCCCCCTAATTTTAAACATTAATTATAGCCATCCAACATTACAGTGTAATTGAAAGCTATATCAATTTTTTAACATTAAGCTTAAAAAAAAAAGATGACAACTTTTAATTTAAGTGAACTTAACAAACAATCCTCACATAAACCTATAATAAATGTCATATTTACCTTTGGCCTTCCTGTCTAACATACAAAAATTGATTGACAGTCTGCACAGCATAAATTATAGATTAAATATAGACTAATGCTTATTAAAGCTACAAGAGTTCTTTAGTCAATAGCAGTGAGTAATTTTCTCTGGTGCCTTTGTTCTATGATTAACTTTACTGACAGTAAGCTTTATTGGCTGCTGTCCCTTTAAGAGCAGCTGCTGACAGAAACACGGATCTAACACGCGCCTAATTTTCTCACAACTCTTTGCGTTCATTAAAGACTTAATTTCACTAATTTAAGACTGCTCTTATTTTATGAGGATACTCACAAAACAGACATTTTGGCAAAATTGTGTTTTATTGTTTGTTCAAGCGCGAAAGAGGACCGTTTTCTGGTGCGCACGATCTGGCGCGCGTCTTTCTCTCTGTGTGTGTGTGTGTATGTGTGTGTCACATAGACAGGACATTCACAGACAGCGCGTTTAAAAACAGCGTTAAACTGGACAAAAATAATCTCATGCGTTAACGCGTTAAAAAAACGCAAAGTGAGCTTAAACAGCGGATGTCAAGCTGATGAGAGAAAGTTCTACACATAGATGCTGTCTGCCTTTTACCGTCGATCTGTGGCTGTCAGACTGCATGAGATTTTACGGCGTTGATTCCCATTGTAGCTACCCAATTTAATACCTTTTTACAAACGCTGCAAAATCATTCTTTAATTTGACCACCAACCATGTTCTAAATTGTTTGTCTTCCATACACTTTCCCAGTTTTCTGGTCTAGTTTTATTCCTGTTGTTCCTGCTGTCCAAAATTACTCGCTCCACCTCCGCAACTTTGCTCCGGCCGGAGGCAATCACCAAACTGTTTCCACGTGTTTTTAATCACACTAACATATTTTGCGACAGCAAATACAAATTATTAATTATGAAGACTATATTCAAATAAATTGATAATATAACATTTTCTTCAAAACCATAACAACATTTAATGCCTGTAGGATTACAATTTAATGCTTTTTAATGCCATTTAAGGCCTTAAATATCGCAAAATCCATTTAAGGACTTTTAATGCTTTTTAATGCCCCGCGGAAACCCTGTTTTTGTGAAACTATGGGAAGAACACAACATCATCTGAACTCACTGAACTGGTTACACTGATGACTGAAACAGCTTACTTTGAATTCTTGATATCTGGAAGAAAAGGAAAGGGACATTTTTAGTAAGTCTGGGATCATTTTTTCCAGTACATTAAGGGCTCAATGCATTAACAGTTTGTTAGAGGAGAGATTTTCTTTCTATTCACTATTTATTTCCAGAAGTTATGACAGATATAAAATGTCTTTGCAGTTGCACTCATTTAAACTAGTTGCAGGTATCTATGGAGAGAGAATTGTGTCTTTATTACATGCGAGAAAATAAATGATCTGAGAGAAAAGAAAAAGTTTGAGAGAAAAAGTTATCACACTGATAGCAAAAAAGCATTTCATGAGAGAAAAAAAAATATTTGAGAGAAAAAGTTTTCATACCAATAGCAAAAAATAATAATATTTGAGACTAAAAAAAGTTTTGAGAGAAAGTATTTTCTCATAGAACATAAAAATGTATATAAATTTGAATTTTTAAAAATTATTTCTGAGAAAAAAAATCTCTCTCAAAATACTTTGAAAAAAACTCTCAAATATATATATTTTGCTATCAGTGTGAAAACATTTTCTCTAAAAAAAAAAAGTGTTTCTCTCAAAACGCTTTTCTTTGCTCTCGATGCAATTTCTTGCTCTGTGTCAGGATTCTGCTTTCACTGTGAAAATTGTGTCATGGGCGGGGCCACGTTCCTATTGGCCAGTCGGGTGAGTATCGTCTTGTCTTGGGAGTCGAACTGAATCATTATACCATTGTTCGGTTCACCGGCATAGATGCCGCCTCTTCCTTAGTTGAAAACACGGGATTTCGTGTTCTGCAGTGAGGACCATCTCATTTTGTATGCCATATGCATCAGACGTTTAACCAATGGTCCGTGGACGTGATGTCTGAGGCTGAGGCTAGCCTGTGCCGTTGTTTCACAGTCGAAAAGATGGAAAACAACAAACTGCTGGAGACCACCACAATAGACGCAATTTTTGATGCCCTTCCCTCGCTAACTAACTTCCCTTTGTCTCGTTTCCTACTAGATCATAGGGATCAGCAGCTATGGAGCTGATTTATTATTTACAGTTTTATTTATTTTTAGCGTGACTTGAAGTCACTTGTCAAGGAAATTTGCAGGAGGAAATATTTCAGTTCCCTAAAAAGAATTTGGGCCAGAAATGATCAATTATTATAAGTGTGGTGAAATCGCAGTGCCACATTGCCATGAATATAATAGGGCGTTCGTAAAGTATGTGCCATCACATATTGTTCTGCAAACAGTTATTTTGATTAGTAAGGGTTAATTTTGTGTGTTGAGTGTGTGGTAATGTTTACTTGTACTGTGTGTGTACATTTGATGCATTAGCTTGGCTGCTTGATTGCAATCAAGCATTAAATGCAAAAGTCTGACGTCTGTATTTGCATCCTTCCAACATTCAACTGTCTTTCCTTTCACTTCATTCCGACAAGGTTAAACCTTGGCCTAAGTTATTTTTAGCAAATATACATCTATCATCTTGCACTACAAATTCTGTCCAATCAAATGCTCTCTGAAAATACTCTTATACCACATGCCTCTAACTAGCAATTAGAAGGAGCAAATCATGGTTCATTACTGTGACGTACAAATGGAGGTCAGGTCAGTTGCAAGTACACAAGGACTGTCTGATTCCCAGGGTTTTTTAGTAACTAGAAATAAATGTCATGTAGATTTTCTGATGCAAAACTACTGTATTTTTCAATAAAATCACAGGGGATCGCTGACAACTGTGTGTGATGTTTCCGTGTGTGTGTTTGTGTGGTTGAGAGAGCGCAAGAAAGCATGATTTCCATAGATAACAAATGATAATTTACTAGGGAAAACAAGGAAAGTCATATTTGTTTGTTGTAATGAAACGTTTAACCTGGACCTCATATCAGTGGGCTACAGACCATTTGACAAGATGACCCAACCAAAAACATTCAAGAGATCAAATTAGCAGCCCTAATTTATATTATTTTATTTATTTGAAGGCATCAAGTCCAGGAGGAGAAATGTAAAGCTTTAAAAACACTCAACGTCTTCTACCAAGCTGGCACATCTAAGAATGGCAATCCTGATTTTTATTACATTGCCCACAGATATGAACTTTATTTTTGAGTCACGCTAACTTCTATTTCTGATATCATATATGATAACATTCCTGCGACCGTCTGTCATTAATATTAATCAAACATTCAACTAAAAAGAATCATTCTCTGCTCTTGACTGAATAATTTCTGTATAGCTTTAATAATAATCAATATATATTTATTTCTTAGTGATGAATATGCAGCTTTTAATTTTACATTTGATTAGTTTATTCAATTTCTGTAGTAATCTACTGTTATAGCCATAGCTGAAATACGTATACTTACGTCCTATTATTTGTAAGTTTCTTGTAGTAAGTTTCTATGTAGTTTCTTTCTTCTTCTTTTAGTACTAATTGTTTAATTGTCTTCAATGAGCTTTGGGATCTTTTTACTTATATTAGTTAGTCTAGTATTAGCTTTCACCTTAATAAAATTACTCAAATGCCCACCCCTATATGACACATACAAACCCTTTTTCAATAATTTACCTATATGTAAATGCCCATTCTTAACCATTCTGCTGCTGGAAGGTCATTCAGGAAAGACATCAAAGTCATCAAAAGTGTTTTTCTTTATTCTTAATATGAAGTCTTCATACAATCATACATTTTTTTCTTCTATATTTTAATAGCATGCAGATAATTATCAAAGCAGTAAGTATCTGTAAAACAATCATCAATCTGACATTAATTTGACATTAATTTCTAAAAGACATCTGCATCCCAGAAAGCAAAGTGCATCCCGTAGGTTTAGCCGTGTGACAGTCACAGACTGAGGGAGTTGATGATCAGATGAGCTGGAAGAGTTTGAGAAGCACAGTGGAGGTGAGCGTGTAGATCAGAAGTCCAGGCAGCCCCACCATCCCCACCGGTGAAGGAGAGGCCGCAGTGCTGTTGGGGGCCTTGGTTGTGCTGGTTGTGTTGGTTGTGTCGGCAGCATTGGTAAGACCATAGCTTGCAATCATTACAGCCACTAGCAGTAGTAGTACTTCAGTTTTGGAAGCCATATTCAGGTCACTATTTAGATGAGGCAAACAACGAAATAAAATAATAATATTATTTATTAATATTTTCTAACTAAGACACATCCCAAAATTGCCTGCATCTAATATGATCGCCTATAAAACAACCTGTATATGAATCTCGAAAAATTAGAATATCGTGCAAAAGTTCATTTATTTCAGTAATTCAGCTTAAAAGGTGAAACTAATATATTATATATAGACTCATTAGATGCAAAGTAAGATATTTCACTCTCTCATTAAAATCAATCATTAAAATGAGATATTTTTGATGATTATGGCTTACAGTTTATGAAAACCCCAAATTCAAAATCTCAGAAATTTTGAAAATGTTCATAAGCTGTAAGCCATAATCATCAAAATTATAACAAATAAAGGCTTGAAATATCTCACTTTGCATGTAATTTTCTATATATTAGCTTCACCTTTTAAGTTGAATTACTGAAATAAATGAATTGAAAAATATAAATTTTTTCGAGTTTCACCTGTATATAAAATAGTCATATTTACCGTTTGCCACGGATGATTGTTCTCTGTGTCTGTCGATTCTCTTGAAGGATGTCAGTGTGAATGCCAGAGTTGAGCTTAGGCTTTTATTTGAATATTACCCCCTCGCTAGAGGCGGAGATGTGCTATTACTGCAGGATGGAAGGGAATGCATGATTTCTTTGGTCAGTCTCTTAGGGATAGTGCACCCCAAAATGGAACACCAAAAATATATATTTTGGAGAACACTGAATCGCATTGACTTTCACTGTATTGCCAAAAAAATAAAAAAAATAAAAACACCTAAGAAATTGAGAAACACTTTAGTGTTCTACAGCAGAAAGTAAGTCATAGAGAAAGAGATTCCTACTTGAATCTGGAGTTATTGAAATTTCAAAAACAGCAGTGTAGTTTTTATTTACAGTGGGGAGAACAAGTATTTGATACACTGCCGATTTTGCAGGTTTTCCCACTTACAAAGCATGTAGAAGTCTGTAATTTTTATCATAGGTACTCTTCAACTGTGAGTGACGGAATCTTAAACAAAAATCCAGAAAATCACATTGTATGATTTTTAAGTGATTAATTTGCATTTTATTGCATGACATAAGTATTTGATACATCAGAAAAGCAGAACTTAATATTTGGTACAGAAACCTTTGTTTGCAATTACAGAGATCATACGTTTCCTGTAGTTCTTGACCAGGTTTGCACACACTGCAGCAGGGATTTCGGCCCACTCCTCCATACAGACCTTCTCCAGATCCTTCAGGTTTCAGGGCTGCCGCTGGGCAATACGGACTTTCAGCTCCCTCCAAAGATTTTCTATTGGGTTCAGTTCTGGAGACTGGCTAGGCCACTCCAGGACCTTGAGATGCTTCTTACGGAGCCATTCCTTAGTTGCCCTGGCTGTGTGTTCCGGGTTGTTGTCATGCTGGAAGACACAGCCATGACCCATCTTCAATGCTTTTACTGAGGGAAGGAGGTTGTTGGCCAAGATCTCGCGATACATGGCCCCATCCATCCTCCCCTCAATACAGTGCAGTCGTCCTGTACCCTTTGCAGAAAAGCATCCCCAAAAAATTATGTTTCCACCGCATGCTTCACGGTTGGGATGGTGTTCTTGGGGTTGTACTCATCCTTCTTCTTCTTCCTCCAAACACGGCGAGTGGAGTTTAGACCAAAAAGCTCTATTTTTGTCTCATCAGACCACATGACCTTCTCCCATTCCTCCTCTGGATCATCCAGATGGTCATTGGCAAACTTCAGATGGGCCTGGACATGCGCTGGCTTGAGCAGGGGGACCTTGTGTGCGCTGCAGGATTTTAATCCATGACGGCGTAGTGTGTTACTAATGGTTTTCTTTGAGACTGTGGTCCCAGCTCTCTTCAGGTCATTGACCAGGTCCTGCCGTGTAGTTCTGGGCTGATCCCTCACCTTCCTCATGATCATTGATGCCCCACGAGGTGAGATCTTGCATGGTGCCCCAGACCGAGGGAGATTGACCGTCATCTTGAACTTCTTCCATTTTCTAATAATTGCGCCAACAGTTGTTGCCTTCTCACCAAGCTGCTTGCCTATTGTCCTGTAACCCATCCCAGCCTTGTGCAGGTCTACAATTTTATCCCTGATGTCCTTACACAGCTCTCTGGTCTTGGCCATTGTGGAGAGGTTGGAGTCTGTTTGATTGAGTGTGTGGACAGGTGTCTTTTATAGGTAACGAGTTCAAACCGGTGCAGTTAATACAGGTAATGAGTGGAGAACAGGAGGGCTTCTTAAAGAAAAACTAACAGGTATGTGAGAGCCGGAATTCTTACTGGTTGGTAGGTGATCAAATACTTATGTCATGCAATAAAATGCAAATCAATTATTTAAAAATCATACAATGTGATTTTCTGGGTTTTTGTTTTAGATTCCGTCTCTCATAGTTGAAGAGTACCTATGATAAAAATTACAGACCTCTACATGCTTTGTAAGTAGGAAAACCTGCAAAATCGTCAGTGTATCAAATACTTGTTCTCCCCACTATACATTTAAACAATAGGACCTGATATGAAGAAACGGTAGTCTTTCACATCAGTTTGGTTTTTCAACCAGCAATATAATACATAATGCATTTAATTTCTAGATATTCAGGGAAGTCTTTGACTTTGAGCAGGTTTAAAGTTTTACATAAGCTGGAAGAGGTTCTTTCTGTCCTTATTAGGTATTGGTTAATCATACTGTAGGTTGGCTACTAATCTAGACTATATGCCAAAGTGAAACTTGCAGGTAGGAATAAAGTTTGCATATCATACCTGTAACATTTTTGAAGGTCAACACACAGCGTTTTATTGTTCATTAATTCTTTTAAAACAACAGTGGGAATCTCTCTGAATGTTACAATGTAGATATTTACTTGAATAATTTGTAACAATGGTGCTCATGAAATCTGTTACATGGTCAATGATCTTAATCTGAATCTGAACAGATTAAGATTAAGACAAAGAAAAAAGTGCTTTTGTCCTTTGAATAAACCAAAGGAGATGGTGGGAAGGAAAAATCCCAAGACTCGGGTGGGAAGGCCCTGCATATTTAAACAAACTGATGAGAAAACATTTAGACTGGTTTCATCCAACTGTTTTCCGCTCAGCACCAGCTTTGTGTTTTTCCCCCTCGTTTGTTGTTGTAAGCATAAGGAAACCTATACATATACAAACTTTTAAATGTTTAAAATTCATCAGTTCTAATAAGAGATGCACCAATATGATTTTTTTTTATTGCTTATGATGCGTTCACTAACTTTCACTAAGTTTATGATGCGTTCCGCCCACTGATAAAATAGCTAGCGCTATTCACCATGGAAACGGCAAGCAACATTAATGAGGACGACATCGTTGCTAATATATTATTCACCTCGTTTTCAAGATTAACTTTTAAAGAAAAGCTGCAGTCAATCGGCAAAGGATTCCCATCACCAGAGCTTAATCTTCTGCAGAAAGCCAAAGCTTTTTAAAGCATTTTAACCACAGAAATTAGGTGATACCCCTGGATGACAACATCAGTCAAGATCAGTTGATTATATACAATGTTCCAATGTTGAGAAAACACTAATTAAAAATTAAATGATTTCTGTAAATCCACACTGACGAAGGCAAGAGGCCGAAACGTTTGTTAACATTATCTCCTGTTACAATAAAATATTTTAAGAGTGCAGACCTATTTTGCATTTTTGTAAATCGAATGATCAAATGCTGTGGGTCTGTTTTCAGTGATAGTCATATGACTAGTGGCTGGTCTGTGTGTGTAATTCCACAAACCTGGAAGATCTTCTGAACGTACAGTATATAAGCAGTAGGCTTTAGAAAATTAGAAAATTAAAAATATAACAAAGAAGTAGAATCAATGAATTATGAATACTCTACTGCCATTGTGAGGATACCATGTAATCAATAGAAAAGTAATTGGAAGGTCTAATTAGAAAACTTATGGAAGGTTGTTTAGGAAAGACATCAAAGTCATCAAAAGTGTTTTTCTTTATTCTTAATATTAAGTCTTCATATGATCATACATTTTTTTCCCTATATTTTAATAACATGCAGATAATTATCAAAGCAGTAAGTATCTGTAAAACAATCATCAATCTGACATTAATTTGACATTAATTTCTAAAAGACATCTGCATCCCAGAAAGCAAAGTGCATCCCGTAGGTTTAGCCGTGTGACAGTCACAGACTGAGGGAGTTGATGATCAGATGAGCTGGAAGAGTTTGAGAAGTGCAGTGGAGGTGAGCGTGTAGATCAGAAGTCCAGGCAGCCCCACCATCCCCACCGGTGAAGGAGAGGCCGCAGTGCTGTTGGGGGCCTTGGTTGTGCTGCTTGTGTTGGTTGTGTCGGCAGCATTGGTAAGACCATAGCTTGCAATCATTACAGCCACTAGCAGGAGTAGTACTTCAGTTTTGGAAGCCATATTCAGGTCACTATTTAGATGAGGCAAACAACGAAATAAAATAATAATATTCAACCTTTTAAAATCATACTATTTATTAATATTTTCTAACTAAGACACATCCCAAAATTGCCTGCATCTAATATGATCGCCTATAAAACATAACCTGTATATGAATCTCGAAAAATTAGAATATCGTGCAAAAGTTTATTTCAGTAATTCAACTTAAAAGGTGAAACTAATATATATAGAGTCATTACATGCAAAGTGAGATATTTCAAGCCTTTATTTGTTATAATTTCGATGATTATGGCTTATGAAAACCCCAAATTCAAAATCTAAGAAATTTTGAAAATGTTCATAAGCTGTAAGCCATAATCATCAAAATTATAACAAATAAAGGCTTGAAATATCTCACTTTGCATGTAATGAGTCTATATATATTAGTTTCACCTTTTAAGTTGAATTACTGAAATAAATGAACTTTTGCACGATATTCTAATTTTTCGAGTTTCACCTGTATATAAAATAGTCATATTTACCGTTTGCCACGGATGATTGTTCTCTGTGTCTGTCGATTCTCTTGAAGGATGTCAGTATGAATGCCAGAGTTGAGCTTAGGCTTTTATTTGAATATTACACCCTCGCTAGAGGCGGAGATGTGCTATTACTGCAGGATGGAAGGGAATGCATTTATTATGATTTCTTTGGTCAGTCTCTTCCTCTTAGGGATAGTCCACCCCAAAATGACAAATCGGTTATCATTTACTCACTCTCATGTTCCTCCAAAACTCTCTTCTGTGGAACACCAAAAATATATATTTTGGAGAACACTGGATCGCATTGACTTTCACTGTATTGCCAAAAAAAAAAAAAAAAAAAAAACACATAAGAAATTGAGAAACACTAGTGTTCCACAGCAGAAAGTAAGTCATAGAGAAAGAGATTCCTACTTGAATCTGGAGTTATTGAAATTTCAAAAACAGCAGTGTAGTTTTTATTTATATATTCAAACAATAGGACCTAATGTGAAGAAATGGTAGTCTTTCACATCAGTTATATAATACATAATGTATTTATTTTCTAGATATTCAGGGAAGTCTTTGACTTTGAGCAGGTGTAAAGTTTTACATAAGCTGGAAGAGGTTCTTTCTGTCCTTATTAGGTATTGGTTAATCATACTGTAGGTTGGCTACTAATCTAGACTATATGCCAAAGTGAAACTTGCGGGTAGGAAGAAAGTTTGCATATCATACCTGTAACATTTTTGAAGGTCAACACAGCGTTTTATTGTTCTTTGGTTGTTCAAATTAGAAAATTAAAAATATAACAAAGAAGTAGAATCAATGAATTATGAATACTTTACTGCCATTGTGAGGATAACATGTAATCAATAGAAAAGTAACTGTAGTCTGATAATGAGTATTTTAAAAGGTAATATAATCTACTTACAATTTACAAGTACTTATTTTTTTTTCTGCTTATGTAATTACCCAGCACTGACAGTATGCACATATGCTGGTGTTGACAAAAATGTACTCGCACTGTACAGTATACACATACACCCTCGTGTATGTGTCAAAACCAAATTATATTTGGTTACTTTGTGGTGTCAGATTTCTGATAATCATTTACCCGTTTCCTCAACAACCGATCTGCATATGGTCTCTGTAGGCTACAATATTTGCAGCATTGTCTTTATTTGAGTTCATTAAAATTGGTCTGAATCTCATCATCTAGGGTCAAGTCCTCGTCTGGGTTTTAAAGGATCTGATCTTGACATAAACTCAAAAACATTTCAATGGTTATCTCCCTCAAAACACACGCACACACCAAAATGATGGTGCTGACAAACCCTGAAGATGCAGAAAAAAACGTCGGCAGTCTCTGCACATTAGAGCACCCAGACAGCTCGTTTCAGATCAGCGTTTGCAGTCATTTTTCTGTCTCTCAGACTCCATTTGCCATAATGTACAGTAGGCTATACTACAAGAGCACACTGCATGAGATACTATATCCCACAATGCAATATGCTCAACTTCGCCATCCATCATCACTTTCGTCAAGAGTAAGATGGCGGTGTACCTTCTCTTAAATAACTACACAAAAATACAGCAAGGCTTAACTCTATTTCTAGAAAATGAAGAACAAAGACTGTGCATATCTTGCTTTTTTAGGTTTTAATTAATTTATGAAGCCACTGTAAACTTTATCGTTGCTTATTATATTGTTATATTACAATGCTATCATCTTTTGTAGCAAGCAATTAGCTTACTTCACTCATACTAAATACATAGACTGTAAAAAAAGAAATACTGGTATTCCGCCATTGTTTACTGACACGCCCCCAACTCGTTAACATCGGGGTTTATATACTGTCTATGGGTTTGAAGAAAATCCCGAGCTTCCCACTCGATCTTTCCGACAAATGACAAAAATGGAGCTCATGCCAACCAATAGAATCGCGGATTACGAGTGACGTAATGCCACCCGGAAGACGATTAACAACAATGTGCTATTGTTTATTATAATTTTATTTTTATGGAAGTGCATGCAAATATATTTTTATAGGGAAAAGCTAATGTAAATTATCCGAAGGGATATAAATAAGCAGGGAGCGACACGTTTCTAACTTTAGAAAACGTTCCTTCGTTGTTTAACGTTACCTTGTTGCACCGCATATTTATGTAAAATTGTTTTTAACCTCGCTATCGCTAATAAGACTTATTAAATCCATGACAGATTTTGCAATGATTAACCTGAACTTTTGGACTCACTTTTGAGCTCATGACAGACTGACCCACATGTTTCCATGTCCACCCTCCTCATGGCGCTCGGGCTCGCCGGGTTTGTGCTCTGTTTGAGCGGACTGAACCTCATCCTCGCCGCGGATCATCCGTCCTATGTGGCGGCGGTGTACGAGCACCGAGTGCGGCTGAACCCGAACCCCAGAGTCCCGCTGGACCGGAGACCCGCCCTGGAGCACATGAAGCAGAACCTGCGTGTGTTTGAAGAGCAGACAGTGCTGGCAGCACAGCAGGTACACTGACAGAGTGTGTGTGAGAGCTTCAAACACTGATCAAATGACAACAATAAAAGGAATGCAATAATAATTTGTACCCATTTAAACACGTACCATATGCAAACTATGCATAATATTAATGCCGGAAAATGTCACATCCTTTATAGTGATAAACATCTCTCAGTGCTTTGTAATTGTTTTGTCAAAAGGTTATTTCACAAACACTTTGCACATGAACACACTTCTTTCTAAGATAAAACGACCCTTAAAATGGCATTGAACAAAATACATTTTTATATAAATGAATGAGATACTAGTTTGCCTAAAAGTAATGGGTGCTAATGTGAAAGGATTGTATTAAACCATAAAAATGCATGTTCGTTAAGTCTTTCAACTGTGGATACACAGACATTCCTAAATGATGTCTACTACAGGACCCTTAACGTTTATATATCATGTATTGAACAGGGTGCCCAGATCATAGTGTTTCCAGAAGACGCCATCCATGGGTTCAACTTCACCAGAGCTTCTATCGCTGGTTATCTGGAGACCGTTCCCGACCCTCAGGAGGTCACATGGAGTCCATGTGCTGATCCACACAGATTTCCAGACACTGAGGTACAAAACTGATATTTACCATCCTTTTTAAGGATTATTTAGACATGATGAGTGCCAGTTTTAGAGCCACTTTTTTTCACAGTTTCTAACCAGTTATGTTTCTTTCTCAGGTCCTCCAAAGCCTCAGCTGTATGGCTCATAAGAACCGTCTCTTCGTGGTGGCCAACATGCCGTCCCGTCAGAGCTGTAACCGAACCGCCGACCCTCGCTGTCCTGCGGACGGCCAGTACCAGTTCAACACAAACGTGGTGTTCAGTGACCAGGGCGTCATCGTGGCCCGATATCACAAACAGAACTTGTACTTTGAGGCGGCGTTTGACGCTCCACCGGAGTGCAAGTATGTCACTTTCACCACACCGTTTGCAGGCTTATTCGGGGTGTTTACGTGCTTCGACATTCTGTTCCGTGACCCGGCGTTGACTCTAGTAAAGGACATGGGTGTCCGGCAGATTGTGTATCCCACCGCGTGGATGAACCAGCTCCCCCTGCTGGCCGCCGTACAGTTTCAGCGCTCGTTCTCGCACGCGACGGGCGTCACGCTGCTGGCCGCCAACATCCGAGCCGCTCAGTATGGCATAACCGGCAGCGGTATCTTCACGCCATGGGATTCGCTCATTCATCATGATATGAAGGGGGATTCTGGGAAATTGCTGGTGCGTAGAGTGCCAGTTTTGGATCCAGATTTTATTGGGGACGCAGCATGGCCTACACTGATGCCATTTTCTGGGTATCCAAAAGAGAAACTGAGGTCAGAAGTACCAGAAAAGATGCATGTTTGGCCTACAAGTAGCTTTGAACCAGATGATGGTGTAAAATACTGCCAAAAGGACTCTGAATGTGCACAAGAAGCTACATCTACAACCTTTACCTCCATCATGATGTATGATAATTTCACTTTGGTCCCTTTGCGAGGCTGTAAAGGGAACATTAGCATTTGTAGTGGCTCTGTCTGCTGCCACCTGCTGTTCCGGAGGTCCGACACGCATGAGTTTTACGCTCTGGGCGTCTTCAACGGCCTCCATGTGGTGCACGGGACGTATTACCTGGAGGTTTGCGCTCTGGTGAAGTGCACAGGTGAACATCACAGCAGCTGCGGAGAAGAAACCGAACACGCTCGCACACCGGTGGACTTCAGGCTGACGGGGACCTTCACGACTCGACATGTGTTCCCTGGAATTCTGGGTAATGGGATGACTCTGGATGTTCCGGATCATTCTGGTTGGGAGAGAGGAAACCGCTTTTACATGAGCCGGACGGGAATGAGCGCTGGACTCGTAACAGCTGTGCTGTATGGGAGACACTATGAGAAGGACAATGATTAAAACTTTCATAGGACACTAATTATAATGCACTTCAAATAACATGAATTAGATTGAACTGCATTTCTTCACCCAAAAATGAAAATGAAAAATTCTGTTATAACTTTTTAATAAAACCTCATTGCAAGCCTTTTTTTCCTGTCAAACACTGTTTTTAAGAATATTTATGCTCTTGTATCACCTTATTTTGCAACGTGGAAGTACGTTATATTCTGTGAATGTGCGAGACTTTAGCCGATTCATTAGCCGCTATAGGTGAATGACTAAAAGAACAGCAACGTGCAGTAAATGGTAAAACTATTTGTACTACAAACCCATGAGTTTATAATTATGACAAAACATTAAAATAATATGATAATAAATACCAGTTTGCAATATCAAGCAGCATAAGCCGTTTTGTAGTTTAAAATAACTGGAAGCTGAGGACACCGAAATAAAGAATTATTTTTTATAGAAATAGTCTTATGCTATATGTCATATATCTTAAGTCATACAATTTCTTTATGTGAGAAATGGCTTTTCAAACAAGAACAAATGTAGGGCGGGGCTTGATTTTGTCCACCGGGAAATTATTAAATGGTTGTGGTTTGCTATTGGTTGATCTCATGTGAGTGACAGGTTGGTCCGCCCCCGTCATCAGAGAAGAGAAGAGATGCTGCGAGAGGGAGGATAAAGTGATTTTGATTAAAGATCACGACAGCACATGAATTAATAAAATGATGTGCACGGATAAATAACAGCTTATAACAGTGAAAGAGACACTCAATTATCGACTGGTGTTTTCCTACAAAAATAAATCTTTCTGGGCATTAAGGTTTTACAAAACATTTAAATGGTACAAATTACAGTATTTACAAAATACACTTCAATAATAGATAATACGGAACATTAAACGGGGTGAAAAATATACCTGAAACAAAGAAAACTAATATATAAATATTAAAATAGATAATGCAGAACATTAAATGAGGTAAAATGATTTCTGACAATAAATATATTATACGCAAATATTAAATAGAGTTAGGAAACAATAAATGAATAGATTCAAAAACTATTGGATTATTGGATTGTAATTGGAGTGTTTGTGTTTGGATTGGAGTGTTTCACCTATGGTCATGAGCTGTGGGTCATGACCAAAAGGACAAAATCCCGGATACAGGCGGCCGAAATGAGCTTTCTCCGCAGGGTGGCTGGGCGATCCCTTAGAGATAGGGTGAGAAGCTCGGTCACTCGGGAGGAGCTCAGAGTAGAGCCGCTGCTCCTCCACATCAAGAGGGGCCAGCTGAGGTGGCTCGGGCATCTGTTCCGGATGCCTCCTGGACGCCTTCCCGGGAAGGTGTTCCGGGCATGTCCCACCGGGAGGAGGCCCCGGGGAAGACCTAGGACACGCTGGAGGGACTATGTCTCCCAGCTGGCCTGGGAACGCCTCGGTGCCCCCCCGGAAGAGCTGGAGGAAGTGTCTAGGGAGAGGGAAGTCTGGGCATCCCTGCTTAGACTGCTGCCCCCGCGACCCGGCCCCGGATAAGCGGAAGAAGATGGATGGATGGATGGATGGCAAATTGCTCTCTGAAAATACTCTTATACCACATGCCTCTAACTAGCAATTAGAAGGAGCAAATCATGGTTCATTACTGTGACATTCAAATGGAGGTCAGGTCAGTTGCAAGTACACAAGGACTGTCTGATTCCCAGGGTTTTTTAGTAACTAGAGAGAAATGTCATGTAGATTTTCTGATGCAAAACTACTGTATTTTTCAATAAAATCACAGGGGATCGCTGACAACTGTGTGTGATGTTTCCGTGTGTGTGTTTGTGTGGTTGAGAGAGCGCAAGAAAGAAAGCACGATTTCCATAGATAAATGGTAATTTACTAGGGAAAACAAGGAAAGTTTTTTGTTTTTTTTAGAATATTTGTTTGTTGTAATCAAACGTTTAACCTGGACCTCATATCAGTGGGCTACAGATCATTTGACAAGATGACCCAACCAAAAACATTCAAGAGATTGTGATTTTAATCAAATTAGCAGCCCTAATTTATTTATTTTTTAAAACCGTCTGTCATTAATATTAATCAAACATTCAACTAAAAAGAATCATTCTCTGCTCTTGACTTAATCATTTCTGTATAGCTTTAATAATAATCAATATATATTTATTTCTTAGTGATGAATATGCAGTTTTTAAGTTGATATTTAATTAGTTTAATCAATTTCTGTAGTAATCTTCTGTTATAGCCATAGCTGAAATACGTATACTTACGTCCTATTATTTGTAAGTTTCTTGTAGTAAGTTTCTATGTAGTTTCTTTCTTCTTATTTTAGTACTGATTGTTTAATTGTCTTCAATGAGCTTTGGGATCTTTTTACTTATATTATATTTTTCAATAATTTACCTATATGTAAATGCCCATTCTTTACCATTCTGCTGGTGGAAGGTCATTTTGGTAAGACATCAAAGTCATCAAAAGTGTTTTTCTTTATTCTTAATATGAAGTCTTCATACGATCATACATTTTTTTTTCTATATTTTAATAACATGCAGATAATTATCAAAGCATTAAGTATCTGTAAAACATTTATCAATCTGACATTAATTTCTAAAAGACATCTGCATCCCAGAAAGCAAAGTGCATCCCGTAGGTTTAGCCGTGTGACAGTCACAGACTGAGGGAGTTGATGATCAGATGAGCTGGAAGAGTTTGAGAAGCGCAGTGGAGGTGAGCGTGTAGATCAGAAGTCCAGGCAGCCCCACCAGTGAAAGAGATGCCGCAGTGCTGTTGGGGGCCTTGGTTGTGCTGGTTGCAATGGTTGTGTGGGTTGCGCTGGTTGTGTTGGTTGCGATGGTTGTGTTGGTTGCGCTGGTTGTGCTGGTTGCAATGGTTGTGTTGGTTGCGCTGGTTGCAGTGGTTGTGTGGGTTGCGATGGTTGTGTTGGTTGCGATGGTTGTGTTGGTGGCATTGGTAAGACCATAGCTTGCAATCATTACAGCCACTAGCAGGAGTAGTACTTCAGTTTTGGAAGCCATATTCAGGTCACTATTTAGATGAGGCAAACAACGAAATAAAATAATAATATTCAACTTTTTAAAATCATACTATTTATTAATATTTTCTAACTAAGACACATCCAAAAATTGCCTGCATCTAATATGATCGCCTATAAAACATAACCTGTATAAAGGTGAAACTCGAAAGTTCATTTATTTCAGTAATTCAAATTAAAAGGTGAAACTAATATATTATATATAGACTCATTACATGCAAAGTGAGATATTTCAAGCCTTTATTTGTTATAATTTAGATGATTATGACTTACAGTTTATGAAAACCCCAAATTCAAAATCTCGGAAATTTTGAAAATGTTCATAAGCTGTAAGCCATAATCATCAAAATGATAATAAAAAATGCTTGAAATATCTCACTTTGCATGTATTTTTCTATATAATATATTACTTTCACCTTTTAAGTTGAATAACTGAAATAAATGAACTTTTGCACGATATACAAATTTTTCGAGTTTCACCTGTATATAAAATAGTCATATTTACCGTTTGCCACGGATGATTGTTCTCTGTGTCTGTCGATTCTCTTGAAGGATGTCAGTGTGAATGCCAGAGTTGAGCTTATAGGCTTTTATTTGAATATTACCCCCTCGCTAGAGGCGGAGATGTGCTATTACTGCAGGATGGAAGGGAATGCATTTATTATGATTTCTTTGGTCAGTCTCTTCCTCTTAGGGATAGTCCACCCCAAAAAAAAAAAAAAAAAAAAAAAAAAAACGGTTATCATTTACTCACTCTCATGTTCCTCCAAAATTCTCTTCTGTGGAACACCAAAAATATATATTTTGGAGAACACTGGATCGCATTGACTTTCACTGTATTGGCAAAAAAAAAAAGAAAAAAAAAAAAGAAAAACACCTAAGAAATTGAGAAACACTTCAGTGTTCCACAGCAGAAAGTAAGTCATAGAGAAAGAGATTCCTACTTGAATCTGGAGTTATTGAAATTTCAAAAACAGCAGTGCAGTTTTTAATTATATATTCAAACAATAGGACCTAATGTGAAGAAACGGTAATTTTCACATCAGTTTGGTTTTTCAACCAGCAATATAATACATAATGCATTTATTTTCTAGATATTCAGCACTACACTGTCTCTTCACATTTGCATCACATTAGAAGACCCAGACAGCTCGTTTCAGATCAAGTTTGCAGTCATTTTTCTGTCTGACAGACTCCATTTGCCATAATGTACAGTAGGCTATACTACAAGAGCACACTGCATGAGATACTATATCCCACAATGCAATATACTCAGCTTCACCATCCATCTCCAACTAATGAATCAGAGATTAGATCAGCTGTAGTGTTAAACATCTTTGTTGACTCATTATTTTCCAAAAGTAAGACATTTTTACACAAAAATTTAATCTGAATTGAATAAAAACAGCTAAATAACAATATCTGGCTGCCACACACTGTAATAAGCTTGCAACATATTAAGTAAACAATATTTACAGCTACAAGTGTATTTTTCCACATGCCATTCAAAAAACATTACATATGGTGCATTCAAGTCCTCCTGGGAAGTTATTTACGAGGTGGGAAGTCGTGTTCAGGTCACTTTCGTCGGAGTAAGTGTACCTTCTCTTAAATAACTACACAAAAATACAGCAAGCTTAACTCTATTTCTAGAAAATGAAGAACAAAGACTGTGCATATCTTGCTTTTTTAGGTTTTAATTAATTTATGAAGCCACTGTAAACTTTATCGTTGCTTATTATATTGTTATTACAATGCTATCATCTTTTGTAGCAAGCAGTTAGCTTACTTCTCTCACTACTAAATACTGGTATTCCGCCATTGTTTACTGACACGCCCCCAACTCGTAAACATCGGGGTTTGAGGAAAATCCCGAGCTTCCCACTCGATCTTTCCGACAAATGACAAAAATGGAGCTCACGTCAACCAATAGAATCGCGGATTACGAGTGACGTAATGCCACCCGGAAGACGATTAACAACAATGTGCTGTAGCTTTTTTTTTTATTTTTTATTTTTTATTTTTAAGTAGTACCATTTATTGGTTTCTATACTTAACAGATTGGTTTATCCCCTTACATTTTATTTCTATTTTTTTTTTTTTTTTTTTTTCTATTCTGGAATTTTTCTTTGGAAAAATTGTTTTTAGTTTTTCTTTTTGGATGTCATGTTATTGTGTTTTTTGATGTTTGTTATGTCTAATGTCTAATAAAAAAAAAAACAAAAAAAAAAAACAATGTGCTGTAGCCTGTTTATTATTAATATATATATATATATATATATATATATATATATATATATATATATGGAAGTGCATGCAAATATATTTTTATACGGAAAAGCTAATGTAAATGATCCGAAGGGATATAAATAAGCAGGGAGCGACACGTTTCTTTAGAAAACGTTCCTTCGTTGTTTACCTTGTTGCACCGCATGTTTATGTACAATTTTTACATAAACGCTAATAAGACTTCTTAAATCCATGACAGGTTTTGCAATGATTAACCTGAACTTTTGGACTCACTTTTGAGCTCATGACAGACCCACATGTTTCCATGTCCACCCTCCTCATGGCGCTCGGGCTCGCCGGGTTTGTGCTCTGTTTGAGCGGACTGAACCTCATCCTCGCCGCGGATCATCCGTCCTATGTGGCGGCGGTGTACGAGCACCGAGTGCGGCTGAACCCGAACCCCAGAGTCCCGCTGGACCGGAGACCCGCCCTGGTGCACATGAAGCAGAACCTGCGTGTGTTTGAAGAGCAGACAGTGCTGGCAGCACAGCAGGTCACTGACAGAGTGTGTGTGAGAGCTTCAAACACTGATCAAATGACAACAATAAAGGGAATGCAATAATAATTTGTACCCATTTAAACACGTACCATATGCAAACTATGCATAATATTAATGCCGGAAAATGGCACAACCTCTATAGCAGGGATGGGCAACTTCGGTCCTGGAGGGCCACTGTCCTACAGAGTTTAGCTTCAACCCTAATCAAACACACCTGAACAAGCTAATCAAGGTCCTCAGGATTACTAGAAAATTACAGGCAGGTGTTTTTTTCAGGGTTGGAGCTAAACTCTGTAGGACAGTGGCCCTCCAGGACCGAAGTTGCCCATCCCTACTCTATAGTGATAAACATCTCTCAGTGCTTTGTAATTGTTTTGTCAAAAGGTTATTTCACAAACACTTTGCACATGAACACGCTTCTTTCTAAGATAAAACGACCCTTAAAATGGCATTGAACAAAATACATTTTTATATAAATGAATGAGATACTAGTTTGCCTAAAAGTAATGGGTGCTAATGTGAAAGGATTGCATTAAACCATAAAAATGCAAGTCATTTAACTGTGGATACACAGACATTCCTAAATGATGTCTACAAGACCCTTAACGTTTATATATCATGTATTGAACAGGGTGCCCAGATCATAGTGTTTCCAGAAGACGCCATCCATGGGTTCAACTTCACCAGAGCTTCTATCGCTGGTTATCTGGAGACCGTTCCCGACCCTCAGGAGGTCACATGGAGTCCATGTGCTGATCCACACAGATTTCCAGACACTGAGGTACAAAACTGATATTTACCATCCTTTTTAAGGATTATTTAGACACGAGTGCCAGTTTTAGAACCACTTTTTTCACAGTTTCTAACCAGTTATGTTTCTTTCTCAGGTCCTCCAAAGCCTCAGCTGTATGGCTCATAAGAACCGTCTCTTCGTGGTGGCCAACATGCCGTCCCGTCAGAGCTGTAACCGAACCGCCGACCCTCGCTGTCCTGCGGACGGCCAGTACCAGTTCAACACAAACGTGGTGTTCAGTGACCAGGGCGTCATCGTGGCCCGATATCACAAACAGAACTTGTACTTTGAGGCAGCGTTTGACGCTCCACCGGAGTGCAAGTATGTCACTTTCACCACACCGTTTGCAGGCTTATTCGGGGTGTTTACGTGCTTCGACATTCTGTTCCGTGACCCGGCGTTGACTCTAGTAAAGGACATGGGTGTCCGGCAGATTGTGTATCCCACCGCGTGGATGAACCAGCTCCCCCTGCTGGCCGCCGTACAGTTTCAGCGCTCGTTCTCGCACGCGACGGGCGTCACGCTGCTGGCCGCCAACATCCGAGCCGCTCAGTATGGCATAACCGGCAGCGGCATCTTCACGCCATGGGATTCGCTCATTCATCATGATATGAAGGGGGATTCTGGGAAATTGCTGGTGCGTAGAGTGCCAGTTTTGGATCCAGATTTTATTGGGGACGCAGCATGGCCTACACTGATGCCATTTTCTGGGTATCCAAAAGAGAAACTGAGGTCAGAAGTACCAGAAAAGATGCATGTTTGGCCTACAAGTAGCTTTGAACCAGATGATGGTGTAAAATACTGCCAAAAGGACTCTGAATGTGCACAAGAAGCTACATCTACAACCTTTACCTCCATCATGATGTATGATAATTTCACTTTGGTCCCTTTGCGAGGCTGTAAAGGGAACATTAGCATTTGTAGTGGCTCTGTCTGCTGCCACCTGCTGTTCCGGAGGTCCGACACGCATGAGTTTTACGCTCTGGGCGTCTTCAACGGCCTCCATGTGGTGCACGGGACGTATTACCTGGAGGTTTGCGCTCTGGTGAAGTGCACAGGTGAACATCACAGCAGCTGCGGAGAAGAAACCGAACACGCTCGCACACCGGTGGACTTCAGGCTGACGGGGACCTTCACGACTCGACATGTGTTCCCTGGAATTCTGGGTAATGGGATGACTCTGGATATTCCAGATGATTCTGGTTGGGAGAGAGGAAACCGCTTTTACATGAGCCGGACGGGAATGAGCGCTGGACTCGTAACAGCTGTGCTGTATGGGAGACACTATGAGAAGGACAATGATTAAAACTTTCATAGGACTAATTATAGTGCACTACAAATAACATGAATTAGATCATTTCATCTTATTGAACTGCATTTCTTCACCCAAAAATGAAAAATTCTGTCATAACTTTTTAATAAAACCCCATTCCAAGCCTATATCATTTTTTTCCTGTCAAACACTGTTTTTAAGAATATTTATGCTCTTGTATCACCTTATTTTGCAACGTGGAAGTACGTTATATTCTGTGAATGTGCGAGACTTTAGCCTATTCATTAGCTGCTATAGGTGAATAACTAAAAGAATAAAAACGTGCAGTAAATGGTAAAACTATTTGTACTACAAATAGACATGTGCCGGTATTCGGATGCGATAAATCGCGGTAATGAATATGCACGATATTGTTATCGCGGGCACTTCAAAATACCGTGAAAAATAATAGATCCGAATTTAGATTTTTAGAACGCGCATTAGCTTATTTTCCATCAACCGCTTAAACAAACACTGCGTATATGCTGCGCGAAACACGTGCGCACTCTGATGTAAACAATCGCCACATGTACAAGCATGCGGCCGGTGCGCACTTCTAGTCTAATGTAAACAGTCCTCACATGGAGAAGCAGCATGGTGGAAGGAGAAACGCCGCCGCCTACAGTCTATGGCCGCCGCCGATATATTCGGATCCATCCCGCTTCTAAAAGCAGAGCTGCCAACTCGACGCATTCAGCGCGAGACTCTTCACACGCACACGCCACACATCCGTTTTCTCACGCAGAGAAAAATCGCGGAGCAAAGAGGACACGAAGACCGTCAAACAAGACAGAGCAGGTTACTTTTGATATGAAACAGGAGAACAATTGTGTCACCGAGCGTTACATTTAAACCATTTAATGACCAGTAGCATGTTAAATGACTAAAACAAATAAAGAGGAGTATTTTGCTGAATATGTGCACTGCACTTTTTTACATATTTATTATATTTTTTACTTGCGTCATTACATAATTGTTATTATAATGAAAACCACATTATATTTGATTTAATTAGTTATTTGTAACCTTTAATAATACCAGCTGATAGGGCTCTATATGGTAGATACATAGCATTATGTGAGATATTTTTTTTCATGAGAAAAAAATAACATGTGGGCTATCTACTGTAGCCTTCCTAATATTTATCCAAAATTAGTCAATATTGAATCAAGATTTAAATCAAATCCCAAGTATTGAATTGAAATCGTTAAATTTGTGTTAAGCAATACAAACAGTAGCCTACCAGTCATTGTACCATGTAATCATTGTAACATGTTGTCACTAAACTTAATAAAATTCAGTTTAGTTACCAAATGTTTTGACAATCACAATTACACCTTGTGATGCAAGTTTTATTTATTTTTTTACAGAATTAATCATACCCCTGTTAAATATGATCAAAAATGGCTGTAAAAAATAAATCTGCATCGTTTATTCTTTTGATCTTTCATTCAAAAAATTGGCAAAATCCTAACCTTTCATTGAAGTAAAATAATTGAAAGTGGGGGGGAAGTCACATTATAAAATAAATGTTTTTCTCCAAAACACGTTGGCCACAATTATTGATACCCTTTTATTAAATACCTTTTCGCAATCTCCTTTTGCCAAGATAACAGCTCTGAGTCTTCTCCTATAATGCCTGATGAGTTTGGAGAACACCTGACAAGAGATCAGAGACCATTCATCCATGCAGAATCTCTCCAGATCCTTCAGATTCCCAGATCCATGTTGGTGCTTCTTCTCTTCAGTTCACTCCACTCATCAGGTCAGGGAACTGGGACGGTCATGGCAGAAGCTTCATTTTGTGCTCAGTTACCCATTTTTGTGTTGATTTTGATGTTTGTTTTGGATCGTTGACCAGATGGAAGATACAACCACGGCCCATTATAAGATTTCTAGCAGAAGGCGTCAGGTTTTGATTTTTTATCTGTTGATATTTGATAGAATCCACAATGCCATAAATCTGAACAAGAAGTCCAGGACCTCCAGCAGAAAAATATGCCCACAACATTAAAGATCCAGTGGTATATTAAATTGTACACATGGGGTACTTTTTATCCTTGTGTGCACCAAACCCATCTAGCGTGTTTGCTGCCAAAAAGCTATTTTTTTAGTGTCATCTGACCACAGAAACCTGTGCCGTTTGAAGATCCAGTCGTGTCTGACAACTGAATATGCTGGAGTTTGTTTTTGGAGGAGCGAGGAGCATTTTTTCTTGAAAACCTCCCAAACAACATGTGGTGATGTAGGGCTTGTTTGATTTTTTTTAATAGGCTTTCTGACCCCAAGACTCAACTAATCTCTGCAATTCTCCATCTGTGATTATTGAAGAGTCTTTGGCCACTCAAACTTTCATCCTCACCGTCCATTAACACGTCCTCTTCCTGGCAGATTCGTAACATCTTTAGTTGATTATAACTTCTTAATTATTGCCCTGATGGTCAAAATGGGGATTTTCAATTCTTTAGATATTTTCTTACAGCCACTTTCTATTTTGTGAAGCTCAACAATCTTTTGCTGCACATCAGAACTATATTCTTTGGTGTTACTCATTGTGATGGATGATTCAGGGAATTTGGCCTTTGTGTTTCCTCATATTTAATCTCCTGTGAAACAAGAAGTCATAGCTGGACAATTTCATGTTCCTAGTCCCCCTGGTGTGCTAAAAAAGGTCAATATTAATGGGAATATACTCCAGAGATATTTTACTCATAAAAAATTCTAGGGGTATCATAATTGTGGCCAACGTGTTTTGGAGAAAAACATTTATTTCATAATGTGATTTCCCCCCCAATTTGAATTCTTTTACTTCAATGAAAGGTTAGATTTTTGCCAATTTTTTGAATGAAAGATCAAAAGGATAAACGATGCAGATCTATCATTATTTACAGCCATTTTTGATCATATTTACCAGGGGTATGATTAATTATGAGCACGACTGTATATATATATATATATATATATATATATATATATATATATATATAGTTTTTTTTTTAATATTTGCCAAGTTTCTGTAATAAAAAGACACTGTAGAATCTTATGGCAAAAGATTTATTTAGAATTATTTAGAATTATTAACAATGTACCAAAAGGTCAAGTCACACACACTTGATCTTTTCATTGTATTCGAATTATAAAATAAAATCACACACACACAACCATTCGAATTCACAATCACACACACACACAACAGGAAGAACGCTGTAATTCCTCACAGCAGAGGAATAAATACTCCGATTGATCCTGAAAGTCTTCATGTTTTTTAATAATAAATAATCCATGATGATGCAAACCTAAAGTCAATCCTCATGCACGAACGGGGATTAAAAGTAACGCTGGAGGAAAAGTCTGCAGCTCTTGGTCCCTGACGTCTTCTGCAGTTACAACAATCCATTGCCTTCTCACGTTTCACGCGAATGCTGGCAATAACAGGCCATTTCTTCCGATAAAGGAAAACAAAATGAATTTGGCTTTAAATAAAGAGTATTAGAGATGCTTGAGAGTTCAAACATTGACATAGTAGAGAAGAAACAGTAATAGACTGGTTAAACTGCAGTGTTGGCCACTTATTTTCCTGTTTCTCCGTTTTCTCCTGAGACTTTCGTATGCACCGGTCATTGAGGGACGACCCTAATTAGCATAGTCACCATTCGCCAGAGTTTAAGACACTGAGGGGCGGGACAGAGTGTGTTGTCAGTACGTTTCCGAATCTGAATCATTGAGTTCATCATCGGGGACGATGAGGCCGTCCTCGCGACCCAGGCTGTTGAATTTACGGTAGGAGACGTGCTCGGGACGCAGCATGGGTAAAGGGTCAAAGGTCACGGTCTTGGATGGGCTGGAGTAATGGTTAATGGTGGTAAACGTGAGGCTCGATATGGTGCCGGGACTGCTGGGAGAGATGGGCATCATGGTGGAGAGTATCAGCGCCAAACAGTCGGCCACGTCTTTGTTCGGGGCACAAGACAAAGCTGGAGTGTAACCTGGGAAACACATTTGATGATCCAATTCAATTCATGTTTATTTGCATAGAAATATTTGTATACATGAGCACGTCAAAGTAATGTCCATATGGCAGTTATACGCAGCTATTATATAACACACGTTATGTGGTCAAAAACGTGCTTGTAAACATTCACCCCAAGCGCAAATTTTGTGCTGATGTAAATTTGCATGATGCAAATTTATTTTACAGAAATAATATTATCAGCATATCAGTTTACCTGGAATTTACCCATAAGCACACTTCCGTTTAAAAGTTTGGTGTCAGAAAAATGTTCTCATCAAGGCTGCATTTATTTAATCATAAATACAGTGAAAATAGTAATATTGTAAAATACTGTTACAATTAAAAGTAACTGTTTTCGGTTTCAATACATTTCAAAATGTATTCCTGAGATGCAAAGCTGAATTTACTGTAGCTTGTGATCAATTTTATGCATCCTTGCTAAATAAAAGTATTAGTTTTTTTAATCAAAAAAACAAACAATCTTACCAACCCATGTAATGGTACATATGTGTGTTTTTTTAATTGAAGTTATTTCAATTAAAAGTCTTTGATGCAGTGTTATTTTAGTACCACTGAGATGCCATTACAGTTTTTATTAATATTTTGAAAGTTTTTATTTTTATATTTTCTGTTTGCATTTTCATTTTAGTGAAAAGTTTTACAAATTTTGTTGTGGATTTATAATTTTTATTCGATTTTTTATGTCTATTGTTTTTTTTTTATTGATTTTTATTTCAGTTTTAGTGCAAGTTTAACTAAACAAAATGAGAATGTTGCCTTGGCAAGTTATTCAAAATATTTTATGGCATTACTTTTTTAGTCATCTTTAATAATAATTCTGCTTTGATGAAAAATGAGCTGTGCTTTAAAACCCTTTACACGCTCACCGTTTTCATCCACGGCGAGGACACTGGCTCCTTTACCCAGCAGCTCCTGCACGACCACCGTGAGCCCGTTACGAGCCGCGACGTGTAGCGGCCTGAGACACGAGAGAGAGGGAGAAGCAGCTCTCTTTAATCTCAAGATGATGATGATGATGATGATGAGGAAGAGGAGGAGAACATGCGTGAGGACACCAAACTTACGTCTGCAGCGCTGCGTTCGTGCAGTTGATGAGGTTTCTGTCCGTGACCTTCTCAAGAATTAACAAGGCACTGGTTTCATGCCCCTAAAAACAAACAATACAAGTGAAGTTAGATTTGCATTTCCACAAAGTACGAGTGCACGCAAGGCTGTAGAAGACATGCTAGATACTCTATGAACAAAAAAAGCCTTTGTTGGATCATGGTAATTAACCCTAACCAAAGAAAAAAATCAGAAAAATCTAAATGATCCACTGATAGACAGCTTTATAGACAGACAGATTGAGAGTGACTCTTGAAGGACCAGCACCACATCCTCTTCTACCACTATTTGAAGAATTCATCTTCCAGAATACGTTTTAATAAGTTTTGTGAGTTTATTTTAAGTCCATCTTTGCAAAACGGACTTCAGGGTAGGAGATGGACTAAAAATAAACTCACAAAACTTATTAAAACGTATTCTGGAAGATGAATTCTTCAAATAGTGGTAGAAGAGGATGTGTTGCTGGTCCTTCAAGAGTCACTCTCAATCGGTCTGTCTATAAAGCCTATAAAAAAAACAGTCTTCATGTATTTCACAACACTTCAGCTTGTGATTCTTATTAAGAGGGGGTCATTTTTTAGGATTCTTTACCTAACCCAAGTCTCTGAGACCCTGACACCGTGCTCTTCTGGAGACTCCAGGTAGGTTGCAGTTCTGGAAAATGGTGGCGCTGGAGACTAAAGGGTTCCTGATGGTTTCACACTTAAAGGGATAGTTCGCCCAAAAATGATATTTAAGCCATGATTTACTCACCCTCAAGCCGTTCGAGATGCATATGTCAATCTTTTTTCAGACGAACACATTTTCAGTTATTTTAGAAAATGTCTTAGATCTTTCAGTGGTTATAATGTGAAGCAATGGGGTCCAGCAGATTCAAGTCGCAAAATGTTCATGCATCCTTCACAAAAATAATCCATCCGTCTCCAGGGGGATAAACGAAGGCCTTCTGAGGGTAATCCTTGCAGTTTTGTCGTAAAAATATACATATTTAAAACTTTATAAACGAAAATAACTGGCTTTCGGTGGCGGTCGGTGCGCGTTCATGGAGATGGTTGCTGGCATATGACGTAGGACGTAACGCAGGAAGCGTCGTGACGTAGAACGAGCGTGACAGCGCAGCCAGAGAGCAGAGCAAAACAAAACTCTACGTTCGCTCTACGTCACGACGTCATTCATCTCCATGAACGCGCGCCGACCGCCACCGGAAGCCAGTTATTTTCGTTTATAAAGTTTTAAATATGTATATTTTTATGACAAAACTGCATGGATTACCCTCAGAAGGCCTTCGTTTATCCCCCTGGAGACGGATGGATTATTTTTGTGAAGGATGCATGCACATTTTGCGACTTGAATCAGCTGGACCCCATTGCTTCACATTATAACCACTGGAAGATCTAAGACATTTTCTAAAATAACTGAAAATGTGTTCGTCTGAAAAAAGATTGAAATATGCATCTCGAACGGCTTGAGGGTGAGTAAATCATGGCTTAAATATCATTTTTGGGCGAACTATCCCTTTAATTCTTCACCTTAATTCTTCATTCTTTTGCAGTTAACATGTGTCTTTTCTTCTCCACCTGTTTTTGTCTGACCCTGCTGACCCAATGAGTATTTCACTGTCCAATGGTCATGCCTTAACTGCAATCTCTAGTATTGCATTAGTATTGCATTCTTCTCATGGGGATTTAATAATTTCTCTTTTTTGGCTTGTTTTATCTGAAAAAGAAAACTTGCCTAATAATTCTGCACACCTGAAAATAAGACATTTTTCATTTCCAGCCTTCATGAACAATTATATATCACTTATACATGATTAAATACAAAATTAATAGTAGTTATTAAGATTAATATGGTTTGGAATTGGCAAAATGTTCCTGGAAATAAAATATGATCAGAAAATCAACGTGCCTAATAATTCTGCACACACTGTATACACACACAACAAATGCACCAAATTTGATATTTGTGCTCAATTTGGGCCTCTGAATCAAGCTGAGGTGTTTTCCTCCATATTCTCACTATATCAGACTGTATGAGCCATAAAAGATGTAAAATGTATCAAATGTGATATCAGCAGATCATTTAAAAATGTAGATTTTTCTATTTTTTTCTTTGTTAGGGTTAATTACCACGATCCAACAAAGGCTTTTTTTGTTATATATATATATAAAATATAATATATATAAAATATAATATATATATATATATATATATATATATATATATATATATATATATATATATATATATATATATATATATATACACATACACATACACACATGGTCAAAACATATGGTCAAAACCAAGATGAAATTCTGATAGTTTGCAATGTAAATCTATGAGATCTTGATACATTATAACAGACTTATACAAGTTAGCTGTTATTCTATATCAGCCAATAATATGTCTTAGTAAGCTGATATTAGATGCTGAACTCTCATGTAAAGTTCATGTAAAGTTCATGTAAAGTCAGTATTCATCACGGAGATTGTACCTTACTGCAGGCCAGATGCATTGCTGTGTTTCTGTGCGCGTCCTGTAATGTGAAGTCTGCTTTTGCGCTGCTCACCAGCACCTCTGCAGAAACAACACTCGTCACAATCATATCAGCATCAACACATCCAGCAGCGTTCACACCGACCTTGAGCAGCGTTTACAGCCGCTTCCTGAACAACAACACTTCTGAAACTCTATCGCCCTCTAGATCCACAACTCAGTAACATCAATCGATGAAAAGCCTTGGCAACTAATGAAATTCAAAAGATTGCAATGCAACTGAAATGCAAATAAAAGCTAAATAGAACTAAAAAACACTAACAAAAATGACAAAACTGTTATTAAACCAGACTAAAATGAAAACCAAAAACATAAAAAATAAAAGCTAATTCAAAATATTAACAAATACTGGTATAGTGGTATAATAATAATAGTGTAACTAAAATATAGCACTGTTTGGCAGTGATGGGGAATGTTGTTTACAAAAGTAACTTCACATTATTACAAGTACAAGTAACTAATTGTTACATTGTTACATTTCTATTGCGTTTGACAGTTAATAAATAGAACACGAGTCTGTGAAAAGAGATACACTAGCGTTTCAATGTTTGGGGTTGGAAAGATTTTTATTTTATTTGAAAAAATCTAATTATTTTATTCAGCAAGGACGCATTAAATTGATCAAAAGAGACTGTAAATACATTTATAATTATACAAAACATTTATATTTCAAATAACTGTTCTTTTGAACTTTCTATTCTTTCAAAGAATCCTGAACAAACTTTTTTTAAACATTTTTTTAACAGAAATGTTTCTTAATCAGAAAATCATCATATTGATGATTTTCATTAGAATGTTTCAGAAACATTAGACATTAGAAACATCATATTAGAATGATTTCTGAAGGATCATGTGACACTGAAGACTGGACTGGAGTAATGATTCTTATATGAAATCATTAATGAAAATTCACAGGAAATGTTAAAAATGTTACTGACCCCAAACTTTGGAATGGTAGTGTATATAAACTCATATAAAAAAACTCGTATTTTTACTTTATTTTAAACATGTGTTACTTATACTGATCTGCTGTTTGATCTCTGAACTCTTTCTAACTGAAGAAAAATGCTATATTTGGTGTGTCTCACCTACGGCGTTCGTTTGCCCGTTCTCGGCCGCCATCATGAGTGGTGTTCTTCCCAGCATGTCGATGGAGTTGACCTGAGCGTTGTGACCCAGCAGAAGCTGCAAACACTCCACATGATCAGTGTAAGCGGCGGCGTGCAGCGGCGTCCTACGGCACACACAAAACACATCAGCTAAAGAACATAAAGCAGTGCTGATCCTATAGAAACCCTGCTCTTACCTGGACTGTGAGTCTGTGGCGTTCACGATCGCTGGACCTAAAGTCTCAATCAGCATCTCAGCTGCAGATTCATTATCATTAATACTGAAACACAGAGAGAGAGAGAGAGGAGAGATGCTTTCAGATGCACTTCTTCATCCAGGAGGAAGCAGATCATGTGAGTGTTTCTTACACAGCGCAGTGCAGCGGACTGAAGGAGTTTCCCTCCATCTGCCGAAACACCTCCTGCTCTAAGAGCAACTCCACACACGCGTCATGACCTGAGAGCGACACAACACGATTCTTTGATGAACAAAGTTCAAAAGAACAGCATTTATTTGAAATGGAATCTTTTGTAACATTATAAATGTCTTTACTGAAATTAAGGTTTTTGAGGAAAACATTCCAGGATTTTTCTCCATATAGTGACTTCAATGGGGTCCAATGGGTTGAAGGTCCAAATGTCAGTTTCAGTGCAGCTTCAAAGGCTCTACACGATCCCAGCCGAGGAATAAGAATCTTATTTAGCCATTTTATGAAATAAATAAACATTTATATACTTTTTAACCACAAATGCTCGTTTTGCACTAGCTGTGATGCGCCACGCATTACGTAATCACGTTGAAAGGTGAACAGTAAGGCGAAAACATCTCATTTTCTCCTACAACTTTAAAATCATCCGACATCATTTTACCTTTTATTTAAAAAAAATTTTCTAAAGGGCGTTTGACTCAGTCTTTGCACGTTTGCTTTGTAAACACTAGGTCTGTACTTCCGCCTACATCACGCGAGACCGTTCAATGTGATTACGTAATGCGTGGTGCATCGCAGAGCTAGTGCAAGATGAGCATTTGTGGTTAAAAAGTATATAAATGTTTTTGTTTTTTTAGAAAATGACCGATGGTTTGGCTAGATAAGACTCTTATTCCTCGGCTGGGATCGTGTAGAGCCCATTGAAATCCACTATATGGAGAAAAATCCTGGAATGTTTTCCTCAAAAACCTTCATTTCTTTACGACTGAAGAAAGAAAGACATGGACATCTTGGATGACGTGGGGGTGAGTAAATTATCAGGAAATTTTAATTCTGAAGTGAATCCTTTAATGCATCAGTGTGATTGGATGGCGGCATGTTTACCGTTATAACAGGCCCAGTGCAGCGGTGTGAAACCACAGTTGTCCTTGAGGGCGAGGACGGTCTTTTGGATCTTCAGTAGGGCCCTCAGAACCCCGACGTGACCGCAAGCAGCCGCCAGGTGTAGAGGAGAGCGCCCCCTGCCGTCCTGAACCACGAAACTGGAGCCGTGCTGCAGCAGCGCCTCCACACACGCCTCGTGACCCATCACTGCCTGCGACACAGTCAAGAGGAGAGAAGCTCTTCGTTTAGATAGATAGCTCTTATTTAAGTGACACCCTAGACACAAATCTGCTTTCTTTCGTCATATTCTGGGCTCAACTGAATATGATGGCAGATGAAGGCATATTTCTCCACTGAGACATTGGTGTTTGTGTGTGTGACTGACCCCGCGGTGGAGGGCCGTCCTGCCAGATTTATCTCTGGCCTCCACAAGGGCTCCTTTACTCAACAGAAGATACACACAGTCTGTGTGTCCGCCCAGAACCGCCAACATCAGAGGAGTCCTGACAACAACACCACCACACAATTAACCTATTCATCAGACTGACAGCATTCAAGCATATAGCGGAGACACAGAAGCTCTGACACTCACTGTCCCTTTCCATCACGTATATTGATGGCTGTTTGCTGATCGGCGTTATGGATGAGCAGACGCAGACACTCAGAGTGACCGTTCATGGCTGCAGATGGACCAAATCAAACACACACAATAAAATAACACACATAATCTGACCTGACACATCAGCTCATGTACCATCAGTCTCAGTCAATGCTGTTCTTTTGAACTTTCTATTCATCCTGAAAATAAAATGTATCACAGTTTCTACAAAATATGAAGCAGCACGACTGTTTTCAACATGGATAATAATCAGAAATGTTTCTTGAGCATCAAATCATCATATTACAATGATTTCTGAAGGATCATGTGACACTGAAGACTGGAGTAATGATGCTTAAAATTCAGCTCTGATCACAGTAATACATTACAGTTTACAATATATTCACACAGAAAACAGTTTTTTTTAAATATTAATAATATTTCACAATATTACTGTTTTTACTGTATTTTAGCTCCAATTTTTTTTACCTTGGTGAGCAGGAGAGACTTCTTTCAAAAACAAAAACCCTCATTTATTAGCTACTAAGTGCCTCAAACAAACCTGTATATGTAAAAAATAATAAATAAATAAAAATAATAATAATAATTATTATTATTATACATATATATATAAAATGGTGGTAATCTGGAAACTTTGTCAATCCATCAACTAAGCCAGTCAATTATGCATCAGGTGATCAGGCTGTGACTAGTGTCTGATGTCATAAGTGTGTGTGTGTGTGTGTGTGTGTGTGTGTGTGTGTGTGTGTTGTTGTTGACCTGCGGAGTGTAAGGCGCTTCTCTTGTGTGTGTAGTCCTTCAGCAGCATTGACGCGCCCTGATTGATCAGAATATCCACACACTCCATGTGACCCTTAAACGCAGCCAGACTCAGAGCTGTGTGACCCTGAGGCGTCCTCACATCCAGATCCAGAAGAGACTGGACCAGAACCTCAAGAGCGTGGTGGTGACCGTGATATGCCTGGCAAAACACACACACGAAACGTTTTAATGCACTGACGCTGACTTTTGAGTTGCATGTTATTGTTGACAATCAAACCTACACTTAGACTAATGAACAATGTTATTTGGTTGAATAGTTTATTGAGGTTATTATTAATATTACATGTAATTATTTAGAAAACATTTGTGCCTTTTATTTATTGAACTTCCTGCCTAGAGAACACGCATACATACATATATATCAATATCTATCTATCTATCTATCTATCTATCTATCTATCTATCTATCTATCTATCTATCTATCTATCTATCTATCTATATATATATATATATATATATATATATATATATATATATACAGTACATACATATAAACACACACAGATATATATATATATATATATATATATATATATATATATATATATATATATATATATATATATTATAAATTATTATTTATTTACTTTGCCTCAGTTAGGTGGTGTTCTCTTGGCAGGAAGTTCAACAAATAAAAGGCACAAATGTTTTATATATATATATACACACACTCACCTAAAGGATTATTAGGAACACCTGTTCAATTTCTCATTAATGCAATTATCTAATCAACCAATCACATGGCAGTTGCTTCAGTGCATTTAGGGGTGTGGTCCTGGTCAAGACAATCTCCTGAACTCCAAACTGAATGTCAGAATGGGAAAGAAAGGTGATTTAAGCAATTTTGAGCGTGGCATGGTTGTTGGTGCCAGACGGGCCGGTCTGAGTATTTCACAATCTGCTCAGTTACTGGGATTTTCACGCACAACCATTTCTAGGGTTTACAAAGAATGGTGTGAAAAGGGAAAAACATCCAGTATGCGGCAGTCCTGTGGGCGAAAATGCCTTGTTGATGCTAGAGGTCAGAGGAGAATGGGCCGACTGATTCAAGCTGATAGAAGAGCAACTTTGACTGAAATAACCACTCGTTACAACCGAGGTATGCAGCAAAGCATTTGTGAAGCCACAACACGCACAACCTTGAGGCGGATGGGCTACAACAGCAGAAGACCCCACCGGGTACCACTCATCTCCACTACAAATAGGAAAAAGAGGCTACAATTTGCACGAGCTCACCAAAATTGGACAGTTGAAGACTGGAAAAATGTTGCCTGGTCTGATGAGTCTCGATTTCTGTTGAGACATTCAGATGGTAGAGTCAGAATTTGGCATAAACAGAATGAGAACATGGATCCATCATGCCTTGTTACCACTGTGCAGGCTGGTGGTGGTGGTGTAATGGTGTGGGGGATGTTTTCTTGGCACACTTTAGGCCCCTTAGTGCCAATTGGGCATCGTTTAAATGCCACGGCCTACCTGAGCATTGTTTCTGACCATGTCCATCCCTTTATGACCACCATGTACCCATCCTCTGATGGCTACTTCCAGCAGGATAATGCACCATGTCACAAAGCTCGAATCATTTCAAATTGGTTTCTTGAACATGACAATGAGTTCACTGTACTAAAATGGCCCCCACAGTCACCAGATCTCAACCCAATAGAGCATCTTTGGGATGTGGTGGAACGGGAGCTTCGTGCCCTGGATGTGCATCCCACAAATCTCCATCAACTGCAAGATGCTATCCTATCAATATGGGCCAACATTTCTAAAGAATGCTTTCAGCACCTTGTTGAATCAATGCCACGTAGAATTAAGGCAGTTCTGAAGGCGAAAGGGGGTCAAACACAGTATTAGTATGGTGTTCCTAATAATCCTTTAGGTGAGTGTATATATATATATATATATATACACATATATATATATTATATATACATATACATATTCCAGTCTTCAGTATATATATATATATATATATATATATATATATATATATATATATATATATATATATACACACAAATAATATTTCAATATTATTCTACCGAGCAGGAGATCTGGATCTGTAACTCACCGCTAAGTGTAAAGGGCTGACAGGAGGCTGGACGTCTGTGTCGTTTAAGAGACTTGATGCAGACGTGTTCATCAGCTGAAAATATACATGCATTCATGGCTTTATGAAATTACAAACATCTAAATTTAAAACAGCTAAACAAAGGAATAAGGTGAAAAATTTAGATTTTTTATATATATATATACTTGAGGACATGAAATGACATTCAGAATGCATGCAATTTAGAGAGAGAATATATTTTATTCATCATGATATTGGACCATGAAATGTTAGGCTATAGTTATTAATTACTATTATTATTCATTAAAGGCAGGGTAGGTAGGAATGGTCTAAAAAACTTCTTTTTCAAATTTGTTTAAACTTTATGTTCATATCAATACATAATTAAAATGTAAGTACTCTGAAAAAGAAAGTATAAAAATCGAGTGTCTGTAGACCTCTCAGGACTGTTTTAAAGACAGTTCATTATTTCCATTCACTCCACCCCCTCCCTTCTGGGCTCCTTCCAAAGCCACGCCCCCAAAACACATGAACGCGCGACTCCAACCGCTGAGCTGAAGACGCATTATTTACCTGAGACAAGCAGAGAGGAAGGAGCACAGTGCATGTAGTGACATCATGTCAGAATCACATGTAATAAAAAAATCTAACGCTAATTGCTTATGAATATAAACAAATAAGATGTATTTTAGTACTCACTATCAAGCTAGCATATTGATATTGGTAAATTTAAAATATATATTTTTTGATTCGCTAACGAGCTAGTTATATAAGCTAAAAACAGGTTGCATTGATACACTTTTTTACATTACCATCAGTTATATTGTGATGAAGATGAATTTCGTGTAAGATTCATAACATATATGGTGTTCTGCATGTAGGGGTGGGAGATATTGACAAAAATGAATATCTCGATATTTTTTTCCAATATCTAGATATAGATATTCAGGCGATATTTTTGCCATCCTTCAAAGAAATGTGAGCAAACTGGCAAAGAAGGTCCAGTTGGTCTTTTGACTTGCTGCATTTGACCTATATTATTCTAGGCTATAGAAAAAACAATAAAGGAGCTAACTAAACAGAATCTGTGGCACCCCCTACTTTTTCCACTTACAAAAAAAAAAAAAAAAAAAAAAACTTAACTAGGCACTTCTTGCAACAGTGATTATTAAATCAAACAACAATATTGTTGATGATCAATTCAAAGTAAAAAAAAATTAACATTTTCAAAACGGTATAAATCCATTCATTTTTCCCCCAAAACGCTATAAATCCATCTTTTTTTTTTTTTTTTCTAAATTTATGGTTTGTCTTTTTAAAAAAGTTTTTGTCTTTTATTTTTCGTGTTTGCATTTATGAGGAAAAAACAATATTACTTGACAGTTCTCCATTATGGACGCGAGCGCTCTGAAAGCTGCACTGAGACTTTCAAACTTTAACAGAGACCTCAAAACAGAAAGCACAAAGCCTTTCTTTAAAACGAATTTCGTTTTGTATTAATTGTATCTTAATTTTAATATATTTTTTTTTCATTAATTCATTAATATTTTCATTCCTGCATTAAATACATAAAGTAAATATAGGCTATCAATCACAACATAAGGTGCTTGAACTGGAGATTATATCATCGTGAACCGAACCGTAGCCTCGCCTCACAGGCCTAAAAAATGTGGAATATATTTACAGAAATCTGGTTCTAAACAAAACCATCCAAAACAAAATAAAACTATGTAGCCTAAATGTGCATTTCTCCGGTGCATGCGTTCACTAGCCTACTGCGAAGATCGCGAGTCAAATATCGTCAACTTCATCTTTGCAGCCGACACAGAAATTAATAAACAATTAAAATGTCTTATTGCAATATTTTACACATTCATAATCATTACTTTTGCTGGTTCTTTGAGGCAGCTTTTTAGGTTTATGGCGTTTTGGAAAAGAGCTCTTCACGTACAAACACCGTTTCACCAAGGCACAGCAGCCCTTCAGCACATAAGAACAAAAAGAGAAAAAGCACGGACTTACTAATTACGAAACTTTGATGTGGTTGAACAGCTGAAACAGTCACAAATTCCTCTGCAACTCAAACATTCGAAGGAAGAGAACAGCATTACAGTTTTCAGCGCGTCCTCCTTTGATTGCTGTGTTGTGACTGGAAAAGTGCATGCAGGAGCACATGCGCAAAATGTAGGTTTGTAAAATGTCCTTTTGTAAAATAAAAATAATTTTAGGGCGAAGCAGAGGAGGTCGTGCAAGAGGCCGTGGCGTGCAACTAGGGTCCGAGGAAGTAGAGGCTGAGGACGGGGTGGTCGCTGGAAAGCTACGCTGATATTGACACGCATTTTATTTCTTTGTTTATCCAAAGACTTTTTGTTCATTACCTTTTCTTGTACTGTCTTCTTTTTTTTGCCTTGTTTGCCTTCACTAACTGCATGCCGGTAATGTGAATTTTGATTGCTCTTTCTCTGCCATTGTTTTGCTATTCCTAGGTTCAGTGCCTCTCGAATTCCTCAAATCAAACGTGCGCGCGGCCGCGCGCAAGTGGGCAGATCCCGTGGCAAAAGGGTTGTTGCCATGGTTGCGAGAGAGAGTGACAGTCGCCTAAGCCAATCCTTTGATTCGTCCCGAATCGAAATAATGAGCTGTGTTTAATACAGATTAAACGGTCTAGAGTCACTTGATTTTTATACTCTTTTTTTCAGAGTACTTACATTTTAATTATGTATTGATATATATAGAAAGTTTTAACAAATTTGGATCTTTTTTTTTTTTTATAGTCCTACCTACCCTGCCTTTAATAGTATTTATCTCCAGTCTTTGCTTATGTCAACAGAAAATGGTTTTGAAGGAGAAAGGTATTACATTTTGATAGATTATGATTATACAAAATGTTTTTCTTCACGCACTGATGAATCACACATGATAAGAACAGAAACATTTATCAATACAGTGCACAGGGTTACTTCTGAACTTCATGTGGCCATTAGAGGGCAGCACTGGCCAGATCGTGTGTCATTTAGTTCAATCCACACAGAAGTACAGATACTCACCACATCTAATGGTGTTTCGTTGGCGATCTACAAAATAAAACACAGAGATTAACCCTGAAAACAGAGCAGTGTTGAGGAGTGTTTAAGCTCACTGTGTTTAGATGATGAACTAACCAGCTCCAGACACACTCGATGACCGTACGCTGAAGCGTAGTGAACAGCGCTGTATCCGTCTTTATCCCTGAGACCTGGATTCGCATCATTCCTCAACAGATACTCCAGACATCTGAGAGAGAGAGAGAGAAGAGTTTAGAGAGAAGAGAGAAAGAAAGAAAGAAAGAAAGAAAGAAAGAAAGAAAGAAAGAAAGAAAGAAAGAAAGAAAGAAAGAAAGAAAGAAAGAAAGAAAGAAAGAAAGAAAGAAAGAAAGAAAGAAAGAAAGAAAGAAAGAAAGAAAGAAAGAAAGAAAGAAAGAAAGAGAGAGAGAGAGAGAGAGAGAGAGAGAGAGAGAGAGAGAGAGAGAGAGAGAGAGAGAGAGAGAGATCAGCTCAAACATTCACTGAGTGCAACAGACAGAAGTAAAACTCCATTCATTTTCTCCATAGAGAAATAGATTTTAATGATAACTTGTAAATTTTTAAAAACAGACTTACTGTGAGCTCTGAGGTAGTTAAACGATGGTATGAGTTCTTTATTTCACATTTTATTTTAACAGCGGAACAACTACATTACCCAAGATGCTGTATGGACAATTCCACCAATGAGAGTCACGGTGAGCAAATTGAGCCAAGAGTTCAACAGTTGTGAAACTCCATTAATTTTCTCCATAGTGTGTTTACAACACAGTCTTGTACCTTTGTCTTAGTTGTCCGATTTTCAAACTTTTTTTGCTTCAAATCAAATTTGTAATGTTGTGATTCACCTCGTGGCTGGTTGGCTTGGTTCATGGCTTATACCTCTTTTAACGAAGACTTTTTTAAAACCTTGAATGAATGTAAAAAAGGACCTTTCAGGGAACTCCATACACTCCTCAAAATACTAATATATATATATATATATATACACAAACTGTATATATGCTGATTTTGCAATAAATTTAAAATATGTTCCTGAAGGAATAATCAACAACTTAAATGAATAGTTTTATATATCACCATTTTTTTAAATTTGATTATGTCATACGCAATGCTTCATGGGATTGTAGTTCGTTCCCTCACTAAAGCCATGATGTACACAGTTTCTTCCATTTTCAAATGCTATTTTGCTTCGAATCAAAGTTTTTTAATGTGATTCTCCTCATAGTTTTTTGGCTTGATTCATGGCTTATAACGCTTTAGCAAAGACTTTTTTTTTTTAATCTCTGTGCTAAAAATCTATGCAAAAAATACTTCCGAAACAAACGTAGATGAAAAAGCGTGTGTGCATAATGCACTCTATGGCACATTAGCTCATATTTGTGAGATATCTGTGCACAGCAAACACATTTTGTGCCTGTAATACCCGGATCGGATGACCTAATACATTTGCGGATACAGTATGTGCAACTAGAGCACATTACTTAATGTGTCTCCGTATCCCACAATGCAGTGCGCTTGACTCGACCTTCCGTTTCCAGTGTGATGAATGTCAGTGCGTGTGTGTTGATCACCTGCCGTCGGAGTCGGTCGCAGCTGTGTAGTGTATTGAGCTGCAGCCCCGGACGTCCCGCTCGTTCACACTGGCCCCGGAGCCCACCAGAGCAAACAGACACTGGTAGTTACAGTTAGCAGCAGCGTAATGCAGTGCCGTCCTGAGACAGAGATAAATCATACATGATAAACACATTCCTCCTGCAGGATTCACTGTGATGGGAATCTGGAGGAGAATATACAGTACATCCCAGACTGCTTTAATAAAACCAGCTGACTGTAAGTGTGCAGACTGTCTACAACATGTCTGGGTCATGTCTGAACCCAATACTAAAATATCAAGCAGGAAATCAATATTTTAGAATGATTTCCTCAGGATCATGTGACACTGAAGACTGGAGTTATGATGCTGAAAATTCAGCTTTGATCACAGGACTAAAGTACATTTAAAACATATATTCAAATAGAAAATTGCAATAATATTTCACAATATTACTGTTTTTACAGTATTTTTGATCAAATGCAGCTTCTTTCAGAAACACACACACACAAAAAAACCCTTTTGATCATCTAATGTAACTCACCTCCCAAATCTGTCTTTCCTGTTAAAGTCCGCACCTGTGTTGAGCAACAGATTTAAACACTCCAGATTCCTGGAGAAAAGAAGGAGAGACGGGACCATAAAGCATCCAGGCCACAGGGGGAGCCGATGAGCCAATCAGAGAGAAGACTCACCCTCCTGCAGCGGCCGCATGCAAACACGTCCTGCCAAAGTCATCCGGCGTATCGACGTCAAAACCTGAAGCAACAGAAAACCATTAATAAAGAGCAGAACACAAATGCACTTCACCAAGAGAGGGAAAAGTGTGTTTACAACAGCAGCTCTAAAATTGATTCCTGAGTATGAAAGGCATGGATAAACATTAACCTTTATGATCAGGGTTTGAAATGAACTTTTTTACCCACCGGCCAATTTGGCTACTAAATTTTTAATTTATATGTATGTATATATTAAATATATCGTCTATATATTAAAAATGTATATATATGTATGTATGTATGTATGTATGTATGTATGTATATATATATATATATATATATATATATATATATATATTAAATATGTATGTATGTATGTATGTATGTATGTATATATATATATATATATATATATATATATATATATATATATATATATATATGTATATATATATATGTATATATATATATATATATATATATATATATATATATATATATGTATATATATAAACCAGATATGCACAGATTCTGCGTAATACGCTCTATTTAATTTATCATGATGACTCACGAGTTGAGTATTTGTGCTAAATCTGCACAGATTTGGCTTACACGAACTTCCACAGCAAAGTGAGTAAATATAATAACACGCCAAATTGGCTTGTGATTTGACAGTGTTACCTGCCACAGTTGATTTTTACCCACATTTGGCGGGTTGGCGGGTGTTCATTTCAAACCCGGCTAATGATAAATGTGTTTCACCTGAGGAGAGCAGTTTCCGGCAACAGTCTGAAAATCCGCTCAGCGCCGCCAGATGCAGCGGGAACATGCCGTGGATGCCCCGCCTACAGGGGTGGAGTCACAGTCACATGATCAGCATCAGCTCATAAATCAGGCCTTAACTGTGTACACACACGTCCTGTCACTCACTTTGCCGTATCCGCACCGTTGGTTATGAGCGTGTTGACGAGCAGCTCGTGACCGTATCGAGCCGCTATATGAAGCGGAGAGTTTCCGTTCTCGTCCTCGCAGTCGATCTCTGAGCCTACAAGCCACAAAACAGAGGATGAGGAGAAACCGGAGAGGAAGACACACAAGAAACAGCAGAATAACAACACACTCACCGTTCTGAATGATGGCCTGTGATCTGGAGTATCGCCCGTGAATGGCCGCCATGTGGAGAGGAGTTTTACCATCTTTACTCTGGAAAATAAGTTATTTTAGTATTATAAATGTATACATTTCTTTAAAAAAAAGAAACAATCTTACTCACCCCCACAGTTTAGAATGGTGTAGTAGTTAGAAAATGCATCAGAAATATGCAAAATAGAAGCATTTCCACAAGTGGTTTTGGATTGGTATGCTTGTAGCTATGTTTCCATACACCTATTTTTATGCAAATTATGGGATATCGCATTAAAATAATGGCTGGATGGAAATGCCAAGATATGCATAAATGCTTATAAAAAACATGCGCTTAATTGAGGCAGATATTTTGGAACGATGGGAACACATTTACAGAATAAACTCCTGCGCAACAGAAGACTCTGTGACTTTACCTGAACAGAGGATGTGATTGGATAACTGGAATAACCAGTGGACCAATCGTATCGCACATCATCTCAAATGTTGGTTTGGTCATTCTGAAATGCCTAATCCAGTCTGTCTGTCATCAGAATGATTTTGTGTAATTCCCTCCCAGAAGTACCCTGGTAATCCAGAGTTCTCGCGAGAGCACAAGTTGAATTTGCTCAGCGAGTTACTCTGGTGTCTAGTAATGATGCTCATTAAATATGCCCCTCTATCTGAGCTGCACCAATCACATCGGGTTATCTGATATAGGCGGGCCAGAGGCGAGATGACGACAGCGCTGTGACGTCGAAGTCATTAGTAAACATTGCAAGATGGCTATGGATGAACACCATTTGTTTGAATCGGCTTTGGCCGCTACAATGAACGAGTTAGACTTTTTCTCTAAAAGAGGAACAGAAGACGGCGCTCGAATCGTTCCTTTGCAAGAAGGGCGTTTTTGCTGTTTTGCCGACCGGATACGGCAAGAGTATAATCTACCAGTTAGCTCCGCTGGTAGCCGAGCGATAACTTGTTGTGATTGGTCGTAGTGTTATCCAATTGCATGCAGTGAGATTTTCAAATGCATGCTTCGAGCTGGCCGATTTACATTAGTTAACGACAGACCATTAATCTTTTAGATTTAGGTCTAGATTTCCAGGCTATCCCAGAAGCGTCTCACAGGATTGCGTTCACAAACACCAGCATCCGAACGCAGGAGAACATGACCATGAAGATGCAAGTCATTTACAGTATATGTACTAAAAAAGAGAGTTTCCTCCCCGATTGCAGCCACTTCCATTTTTATTACAGATATTTTGCTCCAATTTCCCAGGAAGTGACGTTTTTGTTCTCTTGAACACACGGGAAAGAAATGCTGCTTTATTCGCAAATGTTTTATCCGATATTCCAATTTTGCAACTTTGTATGGAAACATAGCTTATATCAGTGCATTAACATGAGTGAAATTTATATTATCAGATGGCTTTCTGTATACTTCATTAAAGCATGTGAACAACCAGACTTTCTTGTTTTGCTTTGCTCTTGTCTGCTATTCCACTTATCCATTTCAAGTTATTTCATTATTAATCTGCATTCATCTTTATGATGATACTGATCTCTTAACTGTATTTTTTATAAAATATATGCAGCCTTGGTGCAGATTAATAATGAATAATAATGCAAGATATTGCATTTTGAAGGGCCGGTTCACACAGAATCCATTTTTCTATTCCACTGCGATGTTTTTTCTTTGTTAAACACACACTAGACAGACGTGTTTGACTTTTGCACTCTCTTTTTTTCTGTTCCACTGCCCTGCGTCTCACGTATTAAACCACAAAAACGAGTTCTGTGTGAACCACTGAGAAAAGCGTCTGACCTTGTGGTTGACGTTGGCCCCGTTGGCCACGAGCAGCTCCAGACACAGCGCCCCCTGGCGGGAGGCAGAGGTGAAGTGCAGCGGAGAGAAACCCCTCTCGTTCACCTGATTCACTTCAGCACCCGCTTCTATCAGCTCATTCACCACCACGTCCTGCCCGTTAAAACACGCCAAGTGCAGAGGACTGTTTCCATACGCGTTCGGCTCGTTAATCTAACAGAGACAGATCATTTGGTTAATGGGTCAACAGTTATTTAACACTTAACTGGAATAATAAACCATCATAATAAAGTTTTACTGTGTTATTGATCAAATAAATGCTTTGGTGCAGATTAAGTAAATACAATTCCAGTTTCTTAAATGTCAATAATACAGTATAATATTTTTATTATAGTAATTTTGTATAATTATATTATATTATACATGCTTTCTGTTGGATGACTAAAATATTAATAAACATATATCCTTTTACAACTGAACACTACAGTAGATGACTGGTCATGAAATGGATTTTTTATTATTTGAATACGTTCCTTGAGGTTCACTTATACTGTTAATTAAGTTACTTGCACAAAAAATTTTTTTCAACATTCATTCTCCTCTGTCTGAAATGATCAGTTTTTAAGGCGCGGCTCCTTTAAGGCTTGTCAGTAAACGGCCACTGTTATGATTGGCTAACGTCAGTGTGTAGTAAACAGTACCAACGCCCAATCGCTATTGCACGCCAGTGTTTTGTAAACATTATCCATAGAAAAAGCATTATGCATTATAACATTAGGGTTTGTGATGCCGCTTCTGTCAGATCCAGTACAGTCGGCTGTTTTACCTTTCAACAAAAGTTTCTTTGCGAACTCTTCATTACACTGTGCCTCAATTATAAAACAATCTGCAGTCAAAAGCTCCGAACAAACATATAATCCTCTGACGGAAACATATAAACCATCCACTTGTTCCTGATGCTGCTAATAAATGCTTTGTTTATAATGAGGAGGACATTTTAAGCTATGGTACTTGCAGGATAATTTAATGGTACAAAGATCTTTTATGTGTCAAAAGATCAAGGCAAATTCGATTTCTCATGTCATGAACCCTTTAAATTCTTTTATAATGTAAGGAAAATAACAATGTGAGTTCTATGAGTGTTTGCATGTAGTAACTTGTGTAGTGTATTTGAACATTTGTAGCTTTGGCTAAACATATGGCTTGTGTTCTCTGTATAAAAACAAGCACAGTTGACGTGACGACCAAGGGGCGGAGTTGAAGGTACGTGTGGGCGGGGCTTACTTACATCAACACCCAGATTCAGCAGGTATTTGACCACGTTGATCATTCCACTGGAGGCAGCGGCGTGAAGCGGAGTGTATGATTTCTTATCCTTACAGCAAAGCTCAGCACCATGAGACACCAGGAACTTCATCACCTCTAAATGACCTGAGACAGAGAGGGAGTGAGTGAGTGATTTCAGATCAATGACAGAGACATGTTTTCTGTTTGTTCTGATGTTGATGTTTTTCACCCATGTATGCGGCCCAGTGAACTGCGCGTCTGTCCTTCTTATCAAAAGCGTTGATGTTTGCTCCTCTGGACACAAGCAACTGAACCATCTGCAATGACAGAGAAACTAAAGATTTCACATGCACACATGTCCGATCTGATGATTTTAGCTAGAGTCATGATGGGAAGTACAACTTAAAATGCATTTTAATGCTCCAATATGTTCCAATTGAATAAGTGTCATTTTAAATTCAAATAAAATTAAATTCATGTTATTTGACTTGTTTCTTATCCAAACTGTTTGGAGACCTGAGCTGTGTTTGAAATCGCCCCCTATACCCTCATTCACTACATTACTCCCCTAATGTAGTTCACTTGAAGGAGTGAATGAAAACGTGTGAGTGAATTCAGACACTGAGTGCGCCGGACGGGCTGCCGCTTTTGCATGGTTTGCGCTTGCCATTTAATAATCATTTGACACGTAGCAAACTGGCGGCTCCAGTAATAATGAAAAGATTTATCTTGAACTATGGAAACTAGCATGTACAAACCTTAATTAAACAATTTAGTAATCAATTAAAAATGTATGATATTACGCTGTAGCCACATTTGGAAGGATGGATGGATGATTCAGCTGCGGGCGCCATCTTCTTGTCAGGAGCGGGAATTCATTCAGCACAACCCTCACAGTGCATTATGGCTATTCTCTAGCCATTGAGTATGCATTGGTTGTACACTCGTTATTGCAGTGCATTATGGGATTGAATGAGTTCACTCGATAATGTTCACTATGGTTTCGGACACCATTACAAATGGCTGTCCCCTCAAATATTGCCCTATTTAAGGTATGGGGATGGGGGTGTGGGGTGATTTCAGACACAGCCCTGGTTGTTTTTCCCTAGCCTGCCTGACTGATCAATAATATATCAGCTTTTGGGTCATGTGTCCGCTAGCGGCACTCTAGACAGACCTCAATCTGTTGATCTCAGTGAAGAAAGAAGATATAAAAGAGCAAGGAGAAGGGCAAAGTTTGTTGCAATTAATTGATTAGTTCTGAGGCCGTCAACTAGTCTTGGGTCACATGACTTTTAAGATGGTCTGACTTTGTTTGGAAAGTTCAAATATAAATATACACTAGCTTTCAAAAGTTTGATTTTTTTTTTTAAAGTCTCTTCTCCTCACCAAGGCTGTTTATTTGATCAAAAATACAGTAAAAACAGTAACATTGTGAAATATTACTCAAATTTAAATTAGCTTTTTTCTATGTGAATATATTGTAAAATGTAATTTATTCCTGTGATCAAAGCTGAATTTTCAGCATCATTACTCCAGTCTTCAGTGTCACATGATCCTTCAGAAATCTTTCTAATATGATGATTTGATGCTCAAGAAACATTTATGATTATTATCAATATTGAAAACAGTCGTGCCGCTTCATATTTTGTGGAAACGGTGATACATTTGTTTCTTAGATTAATAGAAAGTTCAAAAGAACAGCATTTATGTGAAACAGAAATCTATTGAAACACTAAAGATGTCACTTTTGATCAATTTAATGTGTCCTAAAAAAAATAAACTAGTAAACAATAGTGAAGTCTGTAACATTAGAAAAATACATTAATGTGAGTGTAATTTATATGATCAGATACTATTTTTCAGTATTTTGCATTGAAACAAGTGAACAATCAGACTTTCTCATTTCACTCTGGGTGTGAATATGTCTTGTCTGTAAAACGTTTGTGCAAACGGGTCTCGTAACCTCAGCTATGATTGTGCAGCTGTTGATCTGTGTGAGAGTGAAGGTCTGACCTCCAGGTGTCCGCTGAAGGTGGCGTGGTGTAGAGGCGTCCGTCCGGCGCGGTCCGACACGTTGACGTTGCTCAGCAACGGGACTAAAGCCTCGGCGCAGCGCACTGCTTTATGGGCCGCGGACACGTGCAACGGCGTCTGCCAGTTTTTGTCCCGCGCGTTGACGTCGGCAGAGTGTTTCAACAACACCTGGACGGCCTCCTGAACACACAACGAGAAAATTAATGAGCCTGAAAACCTTTGTTTGTTTTTATCGGTTCTCCCGTGGACGTGTCGTACCTCACTACAGGAAGCCACGGCCCGATGAAGAGGAGTGAGCCATTTATTATCTTTGGCATTTACTCTCGCCCCTGAGAGAAAGGATATGCAAAATGAGTTGCAGTTATTAATGTCACAGTTGAAGCAGGATATATGCAGCTTCTCGTAAGCCTGTTTAAAATAAACTCCCACAATCCTCTGGGATCACATCTGTTGCTTAAAATACAGCAACACCTGTTACTTTTGCTCTGTCATTCATGAAGACAACTCCCCTTTACACACGTACACACTGGAAGTCACATGATGTGTATGTGTTTGTCAGTGTTTCAATGGTGCAAAATCTAGAAAGGCTTCTGGCTGATATAATACACATACATGAGGCATTTTCTATTATATACAGTACACAAAGTCAGAATGGTGTTTTTAGTGATTGCTAAGGGTTTTTAGGATGTTTAAGGGCTTGATAGATTTTATTTAGATGAAAACACATTAAAAAGATGTTTTGGTGACACACTATCGTTCAAAAGTTTGGGGAAGGTACGATTTCTTTCCTTTTTTATTTTCTTTTATTCAGCAAGGACGCATTAAATTGATCAAAAGTGACAGTAAAGTTTATAATGTTACCAAAGATTCTATTTCAAATAAATGCTGTTCTTTTGAACTTTATATTTATCAAAGAATATTGGAAAAAGAATCATGGTTTCTATAAAAATATGAACAGCACGACTGTTTTCAATATTGATAATAATCATAAATGTTTCTTGAGCAGCAAATCATCATATTAGAATGATTTCTGAAGGATCATGTGACACTGAAGACTGGAGTAATGATGCTGAGAATTCAGCTTTGATCACAGGAATAAATTACATTTTACCATATATTCACATAGAAAACAGAAATTTTACATTGTAAAAATATTTCACTTTATTACTGTTTTTACTGTATTTCTGACCAAATGAACAGAAGAGACCGAAGAAATCTCACAGACCCCAAACTTTCAAACAGTTTTGAATATCATGGAAATGATGCTTTGGCTGTCAGTAGATTTTGGAACATGTACAAGAGGTCTGCATAGGGAGCATATCCTTTATCCAAAACAGATGATACAAAAGCATTGGTATATATTGGTATATTGTATGTGGAAACGGCCCTTCATACCTGACAGGATGAGCAGCTCGATGATCTCAGCGTCGCCCAGGTACGCAGCAGCGTGAAGCGGCGTCCTCTTCTCACTGTCCTGAGGATTCACAATCACAGACATTAATAAAAACCACGTCAGAAACTCACAGTAGCATCACATACAGCAATACACAACATACACACTAGTGTTTAAACCGTCGGGTCGCTAAGATTTCATTATGTTTTTGAAAGAAGTCTCTTCTGCTCACCAACGCTGCGTTTATTTGATCAAAGATACAGTAAAAACAGTGATATTGTGAAATATTATTACAATTCATAATAGCTGTTTTCTATAGTAAAATATAATTTATTCCTGTGATCAAAGCTGAATTTTCAGCATCATTACTCCAGTTTTCAGTGTCACATGATCCTTCAGAAATCACTCTAATATGATGATTTGATGATCAAGAAACATTTATGATTATTATCAATGTTGAAAACAGTCGTGCCGCTGCTTCATATTTTTACGTAAACTGTGATAAATTTTTCAGGATTATTTGATAAACAGAAAGTTCTCAAATGAACAGCATTTATTTGAAATTGAAATATATTGGCATTACAAATGTCAGAGTCATTTTGGATCAATTTAACGCATCCTTGCTGAATAAAAGTATTAATTTCTTTAAAATGATGCCTCTACATCAACAAAACAATTTCTACTGCAGCTCCAAAACACAGATACAAAACAGGATGAAGCTGGTGGTTTTACACTCATCTGCTGTTTATGCTACATAATTTTGTAATTCACCTCTTTATTTGCATGCGTTTTGTACTCCATTTGAAAGCTTTGCGTTTGATGCATGTGCGGTTTCAGCAGGGTGTGTGATATATGATACACACAAACACACTGGATTCTTGCGCATGGTGGCACAATGATGCATTTCTGTGTGTGTGTGTGATCCACACTGATCAATGCGGTCACAGATCTCTTGAGAGAGCATGCAGAAACATGAGACACACACACATTTTTCTGTTTCAGGTTTCTGAGATCTTCTGCGATCACTGTAGCTTTAAACATTCCTCCAGATGCCTGAGTAAAGCTCCTTCTACATTTCCATCAATAAAGGCAATTACGAAAGAGCCGTAATCATTCATTCTCCATGTCGTGCCACCCTGCAGGCTTCTGTTTTCCATCTGGTCTGGAATGAGAATGGAAAACAGGAGGCCAAGCCACACGGAGTCATGTGACCCAGAAGGCCATCACTGATTGGTTGGCAGTCAAATGGGCGTCGCTCCAGACCAGGCCTGGCATTGGCGACGAAAACAGACTCCTCATTAAACAGCGAGCGGTAAAATAACCATCTTCAGTCCAAACGCAGGCTCATAACAGCGTATCAACCTCTGAGATGACGATCCATTATGAAACTAAGAGTGATAATGTACAGAAACTGCCAGTGTGTCCATTTCAGAATGGTTTCCAAGACCATTCATCACTGAGAGATCAATGAACTGGTCTCAATACCTGGCCAAATGCAATGAAGACTAAAAAGGCCCCACATACAGAGAATTTCAATGGGATTTAATGGGAAAGTTCACCCAAACAATACTCAGTAATGGACATTTACCTGCACATTCACATCTTCTTTCTTGAATATGAGAGAGCGAACTTCATCTGCGTCCACATTAAATATGGCTTTAATCAGAGAGGGCTGTGGAGGAATGAGAGAGAAACTAGTTAAATACAACACTGAAGAGAAACTTCATATTGATCAAAACTGAAATTATGGCGTCCGTGTTGAAAATGTTGTGTGAAGATGAAAAGAAGCTGAATGAATGAAACATTGTGTTTTGATCTATGCAGAAATGAATTCTGAGAATCAAATGTCAAGCGGCAGAAGAAAGGAAACCATTGATTCATCGAGACACCAAAGAGGAAAATCCATTCAAGCTCAGGATGAAATAAATGTATTTAATGGTGTATGAAATCAGTCCTAACAGCATCTGTGATAATATGGAGAGATTCGGAGTTAAACTGTCCCTCTGTGCTCAGTTACTTTACTTTAAACAGAATCAAATCAACCGTTTATATTGAGCAAATTATTACTGAAAAATTTCAGAGGTCAAAAACAGGTCAAAGGAATACAGTATGATGGGGATGCATTAGTATATAGAGATTTTAGGTAATATAGCCAATAATCATATTTACATTGTAGCTGATAATGAGAATTAGGGATGCACGATATATATCGGCCAACATAACGGTATCGGCTGATATATTTTCATTTTTAATGTTATCGTTATGGGCCCGATAAGAAAATTTGGCCGAGAAATAATGGATTATTTTCTTCAGATGCGCACTGCTCGCCATGATGGTTTTGAATTGCTTGAAATATGATTGAAATCACTTAAAAAAGGAAAATACAGTAAAGTGCAACATGTGCAGCGCAAGTCTGTCATATCAGATACATCAGCTTGTTCACTAAAACTATAACAAACATTTTTGTTAATTGAAGTAAAGCTGAAATAAAATAAAACAAATATTAGAAGAAAAAGTTTAAAAAAAAAAAAAAAATTAGAAATGTTGCCTTGGCAACTAATTTACTGAAATTACTCAAATGAAATAAAAACAAATAAAAACATAAATAGTAATAAAACATAAATGGTAATTCAAAATATTATGTTTAAATAATACTAAAATATCACTGTAACCAAACCGATGAAAATTTGCCATAACTATCTCATTCAAGGTTATTCCAAATAAGGCCAGGCTACATTACAGCCGCACCCTGTTTGGCCCCGCCCACCAGCCACACCCTGTTTGGCCCCGCCCACCAGCCACACCCTGTTTGGCCCCGCCCACCAGCCACACCCTGTTTGGCCCCGCCCACCAGCCACACCCTGTTTGGCTCCGCCCACCAGACACACCCTGCATTCTCAGGTGTCATTATTACAGGAAAGAGAGTAGCAAACACTTACTGAATGACACAGACACACACACCGCAGGTTTCCTGTGAATTCACCTCACAAACACATGAAGATGAGCAGCAGAAGGCAGACTTTGTTTTTAATAACAATGAAGGAAAGACGGGAGGGAATGCCATAAAAGAAAGAATGCAGGTTTCCTCTGTTCAAGGAAACGTGGCTTGTTACAACAGCAAAAACTTTAGCCTGAAGGTCCTAAAAACTGCTTAGACCGGGTGCTTTTAACTATTAAAGGACAAAACCTGCCGGCAAAATCCACAGAACTGAGACCTGTCTGGTTCTGCCACTAAACTGCTGATTATCCTGCTAATTTGTCGAGAGTTTCCATCCTAACACCTGCTGTTGTCACTGATCAAGAACACTTTTAGCTACACAAGATGCATTTTGGTCTGAAATGTGAGAACACAAATCATAACGCAAAAAACATGTAGCATTCTCAACACTGCTAGTGAGCATTAGCATAAAATGTGGTCCTCTTTTATAAGCTTTTTTTAGGTGTACTACAGTCATGGCGGAGAAACAGTTTCAAGAAAATCTTGAGATTTTATGAGTATGTTTAGCTCCATGAATAATGGCTCAGACATGTAAAAGTAACTGTACACAGTCAGGTCAAAAAAAAAAAAAATTGTGTTTATCTTTTATTAAAAAATAAATACAAAAATAAAAACAAATAAATATTAGAAGTAAATTAAAACTAAATGTATTAAAGTTTTTAAAGTTGATCTTAAATAACAAAACAAAAATCTATGATAAATAAAAAAACTATTAGAAAAAAAATAATTTTAAAAATAACAAGGTTTTTAAAGTTTATATTTGATGAATGTAAAAGATGTATAATTATTAAAATTAAATGTATAATTAATTTAGATTCAATATATATATATATATATATATATATATATATATATATATATATATATATATATATATATATATATATATATATATATATATATATATATATATATATATATATTGAATCTAAATTAATTATACATTTAATTTTATATGTACATAAAATACATTTAATACATTATACATTTAATTATATATATATATATATATATATATATATATATATATATATATATATAAACAATTTACAAAAGGTTTTTCAAATGTATCTTTCTTAAATAAAAACTAAAACTAAAGCTGACTCTACTTTAGTGAATATCTTGTCATATGAATCACAAAGAGAGCATGAGGTTTGTTTATGTCTGCATTACAGCTGTCGGCCTGTTGTTGTTCACACAGAACATGTTCTAGCATTTTACTGCAGCATTTTGTCATTTTTGATGGGCATATTTGGCCTTTGCAATGCATATCACTGTTTTTCCAGCATCTCACGTTAAATTTGTAGAAACACCGGTGTCTTTTGACTAAGAACGTGTTAAAGCGTGTTAAGCTTGTGACATTTGCATCTGACAGCTGCGTTTCCGTCCAGAGGCCAAAGGTCACCAGGTCAGATGATCCAGGGTTTCCAAAGGAATTTTTGGACCTCAGCTGGCAGCACCAAAGATATCCTTACCTGGAACCCCAACCAGATCTGACAGACTGATGAACAAGTCTGTATCTGTCTCAGATAATGATGGGACAGATCATGACATGCAACTACTAAAGCAACTGAATCATTTAGCTTTTCTTCTCTTTCACACTGATACCTGCTGCTGTAACGTTACACGCACACACAACAGAGAAACTATTATCATATCCTAATAGTCAAATCAGCCACCTCACCTTCTCGTCCTGAGAGGAATTCTGGGAAATGTGGTCCGGAGTGGCTTTAGAATGCAGAGAGGAAGGTTCGTCATCTTCCACCTCCTCCAGGACCACGATACACACGCGACTCATGCGCTCAGACCGCATAGCTGCCTTTCACACACACACACACACTCACACAAAACGCCCCCTCGACGCGCGCGATCCGACAGCGATATTCAGGTCCGGTTCCATCAGTATCCGTTAGGAGCGTTAAATCCCTCTTCCAAACACACACATCCCAGTGAACAGGGAATTCCTTTATTCCTCAGAGCAGGAACATCAGCAGTGCTGCAGTGAGGAGATGCGTGCAGCGTCCTCACACACACACACACACACACACACACACACACACTCACTCACTCACTCACTCACACACACATTACACATTGTGATCTGAGGACAATGGTGTGTGAGCTCCAGCCTGCTGAAACCTGCACTTTTACACATACACACACACACAGATCCAACCCCCACCGACCGCAATAACACACCAGCCAACCCTACTGCAGCGCGCGCGAGAGAGAGAGAGAGAGAGAGAGAGAGAGAGAGAGAGAGTGTGTGTGTGTGTGTGTGTGTGTGTGTTTTCTAATGAGGCAGCGAGCTTCCGACAGCACGAGCCTTTAACAGTGAAATATGAAGCGCAGAGCTGATGGGACAAACACACTCAGGAACAGATCAAATTATTCTTTGTCAGGACGATGGACAAGGTCACTGTGTTTTTTTTTTTTTTTTTTTTTAAGAGACAAAATTGTTTCCAGAAGTGAGTTCAATCTGGAAAAACCTTTGGGGATTATTTTATATTTTATAAAGGAAAGCTGTAACAGATCGCTATTTGGGTATATCTCATAAAACCTGCCAAGAACACATAGGTCATATTACACCTCAAAATCAAAAGAATTTAAGTTTGCATATGGAATATGAAGCCTGATTTTAGGACAAAAACATCCAGGGCTTATTAAAGCACATTTAAAATTATTGTTAATGTAATTGGAAAAAAGTTGATTAAAAAAATATATATACATTTTAAAATAATTATACATCTTGGTAGAATTTGTTATACAGAATTTAGTTAATGCTGATTTTAATTCATTATTGAATATAATATTATTAAATAATTTCACTAAAGTATTTTCAGTAAGTTCAAGTAAAACAGAAGAAGAATTTTAGTAGAAAAATGTGCTTAACTGTCATAAATAATATCCAAATTAGGCCTAAAATAGGCTTCACTTTCTTTAAACAAATTTTTTTTGAGAGTATGTGTGTGAGAGTGTGTGTGTGTCCAGTCTCTGAGATCATGTCTGATCTGTGACTTATCTTCATCTCATCACCCTCCTCTTCCTCTCTCTCGCTCTCTCTCTCTCTCAACAACAAACTGCTGACAGCCTGACACTCGTTAATGGAGAGATGTGCGACACACACGCAGGCGCACACACGCTCACACACACACACACACACACACACACACTTCAAATGTCACACAGAATTAATAATCAGATGTGATTTCTGCACAACACAGTGTTTCTGATTTGAGGAACCATAGCGCCTAGCTCAAAAATATCCAACTAATTCTGCCGGACTGAACACTAGCAAATGCACAGCAACACACTGGCAAACACTCACAACACCTCAGGTGATTTTTGCACAAGTGATTTTCTTCAGACAAGGTAAAAATGTGGCAGATTGTTTTGAACGCCTGATGACACTGAAGCCTGTAACAACAAGATTCAGATGCTCTGACGCTCTTGGCAGACGCTCTCCAAACAAATGACTTATCCAAATCATGCTTGTGTCAAAAAAACAGGACCATAAAGAGAGCATGAAAGTCTGATAAACACACACGTGTTCTCTGAACACATTCCAGAGGTCAGGGATCTTTACTGTACTCAAAGTACAGTACGGGTTACGGTCACGGGTTCAGAATCGTGACCGTCTACAACATGCAACACTTATTTTAAGAAGCTTTCCACAAATAGTGTAGAAAACAGCAAAACTACAGTCACTCACTCATTAGGAGCTGGTGCGGGACCAAATGTTGCTTTGTTTTATATTCATAGGATATTTTACGACACAACAAAGTGTTTATACATGTTTTTTTTCCACAATGACGATGATAACAAGGCCGAATGATCAAGCTTGATGAATGAACGCAGGCCACACCACAATCTGAAGGGATTGATTACTAATGTCTCAAACAGCTATATCACATTAGAGTTAGATTTTTATTCATGAAAAGTAACTTTAAAGACAAACCTACACTAACAATTAAACTCTCAAATAGAAAGTCTACAAATTTCTAAATATAACAGTAAAAATTGCTACATGATTTTTGCAATGATGAACTAAAAAAAAAAGGGAGTTTACAATTAATTATGACTGCAAAGCATTTCTGGAACTGCAGGAATCTGTTGACTTTTTCTGACATAATGATGCAAGACACAGCAAAACATTTTCCTCCCTGAACCCTGGAGTCTAAATATGAGTTATGAAATAAGAACGTTCTGTATCTGTAAAACCCTGCAGCACTGAACAGTCCTCCAAGCCCCGCCCCCTGAGCCCCTGCAGCCAATAACGAGCTCCTCTACCCGAGACTGCAACCAATGAGAACCTGCCGTCACAAGCTGCCTGCCAGAGACAGAATCTCATTACACACACTCTGACGGTTACTGTTATATGGCTGATATTATCAATCTAGTCTGATTTGCCACTATGAAATACTGTTTATTATAAGATCCAGTGCAGAATGGAACCTGAATCAAGAGGAATCAGGCATCAAAACAAGCTAGTTTCATACTTTTGAAACCCGCCATAGATAGACTGACTGAATTTGAATAAATAATCCTTAATATGATTCGTGCGACCTTCACTGACCTCTTTAAAAACAAGCAGAACTGACAAAAATATCATAGACACAAGCTTTATATGAACTACAGGGCAGATCCGGATTTTTGCGTGAAACAGGATATTTAACAAGGAAAAACGTTAAAGTTGTGTTTTGTATTAGAAGGGAGTTTGCAGTTGATTGTGTGCAAACTGTTTTACATTAACCAGCATTAAATGACTGTTATTAATAACGATTGATAAGACTTGAAAAAGTAATTAAACATGTTGGAACTTGTTTTAAGTGCTTTGTTCAATGTGTTGATGTGATTTCCACTGAAATAGGAAGAAGGGGCGGGGCATATCGATCACAGCTCGTCCAGAGCCGTTGAGTTCAGTAAAGCTGCAGTTTCCTCCTGATCTCTAACCGTTTCTCCTCCATATCGCTTTAAAATACAGCATTCTGTGCAGAATTCAAACGGGTTCGATCATTTTATGCTCCGCTCTGTGTTTCGTGTCTCTGAACTGGAGCTGCGGCGGTTCGCGTGACACTAATGTGAAACCAGACTTCATTCGCCTCAATGGAAAGATTATTTACACTGTCTGAATCGTTCCCTATCCCCTATATAGTGCACTATGTGCCATTCAGCATGTAGAAAAAAAGTGACCGATTTCAGTGTCTATTTATAATGTAGGGGGCGGAGCTTCCGATTCTAGAGAGCATTTGATTGGACAGAAAATCTGATGAGAAGCTGAAATGATCGGAAATGATTCATTTTGGTGGAAGTGAGAGACTAAGTTCTGGATTGAATGCTTATATCTTCTAAATGTGAATTGTGTCATTGTTTTGGAGCACTAGCTTATAGATAACAGTAAGGCTAACGTATTCATGCTAAAATCCAAAAAACGTCACATTTTGATTTAATGGGAACTTTAAAAGTCTCAGAATAGAGTCTGGATTTGATGATGTCGAACGCCCTCTAGAGGACGCGAGAAGCACAACCGCATGAGAAAAGGTGTCAGTTCATGATGAACAGTGTTTACTGTACAAACAAACGCAGTGTGTTTTAGCTGTGCTGGTTTGATGGTTTTATAGGGGGTTTGGCCCTGCAGAACAACTAGACCAATGTAACCCAGTTCAGTTTAAGCAGAGGTTTCTTCAGCAGGTTCTGGCTGATGTTTCAGTCTTCATCCTCTCTTTGTTTTCAACCAGCATGCAAACAAAGACTACGGCCTGCTGTTCTGAAAGACAATCAGTGTGTGTTTTCACTCGTTTCTAACATCAGTCTCATGCTATTCATATGACTATTTACAGAATCTCACAATATCATTCATCTTATGAAGACTTGATGTTTAACATGAACGCTTCTGTTTGTTCACTATCTTCTCCTCTTAACCTAATCTAACAGCCCAAAACGAAGAAAGTGGGAAAGTGTTTTATAAATGCAGGTTTGGTTTAGTTGCATGAATGATGCTTCAGCAGACTGCTGTTAAACTTTCTTTCTGTCAGTCATAAATCCCTCATGTTTTACCAAGCAGGCCTTATTTAATAACAATAACAGCAGCCAGAATTTGTCAATCACAGCTAATGATGCAGATCAACTTGACTGTAAAATGGCAAATATTAAACATGACTGTTTGCTTCAAAAAAAAAAAAAAAAGCTAAATTAATTTTTAATCAAAATTTAAATTAACTGCAAAACAGATTTAAGACCATTACATTTTTTTTTTTTTATTTAAACGAAATGGCGTCAAAAAATATAAAAAATATGTTAATTTAGGCAAAAAGACCATTTCATGAAAAAAATATTATTTAAGAAAATTAAAAATATAATAGTAATAATAAAAAAATGAATAAAAAAATTAATTCAAAATATTTTTTTTAATGTAAACGAAATGTCAACCAGTCTACGGAAGCCCTAAAAGGCCATGTCTTTTTTATTTCGTGATCTCGACATAAAAAAGTAGTTATTTTTTACAATAATTGTTTGATTCTGAAACACAATTCACACTGAGAGTTTACTGTCGCCACACTGCCATCTTTTGGCACAGTTGTGTAACTTATAGAACAACTTTTGTTATGTCGAGATCACGAGAAAATTTAATTATTGAAAACAAGAAAAAAAAAAATAATCCAGGGCTTCTTAGAGCTTCTGTAACCAGTCAATGAAATGATAAATATAAAAATACTATTTTTCTAATACATTCATTTGAATTTAAAATGAAAATGTTTATGTTGCAAAAAGTTCATGTCCGTGTTATCCTATTTGAGCACTACGCAGATAATACGCACATACTTTAAGGGTATTAGGGCCAAAAAAATTAAATGCTAAGTAAACAGAAAAATGAACCCTTAAATAAGCATAGAGTGCATTAATGCAACAACGCATCATTTGCAGCAACAAACCCAATGCTGAACCACTGAAACCTGCGATTATTAAAAGCTTAGCCTGCTGTTTGATTGACTCTTTCGCAGCAGCAGCACAGCCCGAGATGCGAGCACAGGTGAGGTGAGGTGACTCAGGTAACTGATGATAACAGACCTGCTCTCGGATCCGCAGCAACATCTTCTTTCTCCTCCAGCGCCGGAACTCATGCGCAAATCAAGCCGGACTGGCGCTTTAAAAGCCTAAAAGAGCCCGAAACATCGCAGACAGCCGCGGGAGAATGTTCTGCCACACATGCCAGGGCTTGAGTTTCCTCTCCTCTTCCTGAAATAGACAAACACAAGCGGCACAAACACACAGAAGCTACAAAAGCTCATTTCTAGTGTCTCCACTCTGCGCTAGAGCGACTCTCGCTGCAGTTACAGGGCGAGATCGACAGAGGGCGCCGAAGACACGCGAATGTCATTAAATATTATTATGAAAGTCAATTTATCTCAATCTATTAATTATGTAGCCCAGCATTACATCCACAAAAAGCACGAAAAATTACTATACTTCAATAAAATATTAGAAGGACTTTTTATTTATTTATTTACCATTAGACTATTTATCGTTGATACATTATTAGTGATATGCGATGTTCTTATCATGACGCAAAAAGAGAGAAAATATTCATATTTATTTCTAATATTTAATTTTACAAACAACAAATGGGTTGGTAAATTATATAGATATTCAAAGTACAACGTTATGGTAATACACCAGGCTTTTTAAGACTTATTCATGTTAAACTCAAATGGGACATTGATCTGAATAGGCCTATTTAATGTTTGACAGCTTATCAAAGATTCTAACGCTATCGCTTATTATCGTGCAAGTCCAATCATTTGACTCAATTTGACTTAATCCGGAAGTAAAACCAGAGTGGAAGTTCTTTAGTCGTCTGAAAACATCTATGCCTGACATTCCACAACAAAGCCTAATCGAGGACGCCCCTGATTGGCTGAAACCGAGCGCGATGCAAAGTGAGGTCATCGATGATTCCTTTCCTACACTGTTGTTGGTTGTTTTTCTCATCAAACTGTCCAAAAACTGTTCAAATATATTCATACAAGCTGAATGTTGTGTTCATTTACCTCGTCTTAGAATAATAATAATAAAAAATAAAAAAATAATAAAAAAAATCTACCGAGTTATTTATTTGAACAATATACATTTAATAAATGTATTTTATATTTAATAATAAAATAATCTAACTATAATAATTTGATTGTAAGTGAATAATTTAAAATACTAATATGTTTAAAAATAGATTAAAATGTAATCGAATAAATAAACGTATATATTTTTTCTGGCTCAATACTAGAAAAACGTGATAATGTCTCCAGTCTTGAAAATGTTCAGATAAACTCACTAACATGAACTCAAACAGACCGCTTTGGCATGTGAGTAATGTCGAAGTCAGTGCTTTAGGGAGCAGTAATTAGACAGATGGTCATTTCTCCTGCTGGGGAATCTGTGGCTGGAATAAGGTAAAAATACTACAGCTCTGTGTGTAAAAATAGCAGAAGAGTCACTGAACCACTCTGGCCTTTAGAGCCTGAGGCCATTCACACAACCTGACATTTGTCTAAAGAGTTCCTTCCCATAATAACCACAGTTGCATCTAGAAATACTCTCGTTCATTACTGTGTGCTTTTGGCGCCACCTTGACGTCACCAACAATAATGCCACGCAATGTAAGAAGAAAACACCAAAACAAACATTCAATTATTGAATGAATTCAATTTATTGCAATACATGGAATAATTATGGCTGGAACTTAAAATCAATTAAACAAAAAAGAAAAGAAAAAAAAAGCTTAATAAGAATAAACACTCTACTAGAATACACAATTCAGAAATACTAATTATTCTTGGCATATAAGATGTTAAATATCAGTTATTTTTGTATCCACGTTTTACTCTTTCCCGCCAGCATTTTTGATACATTTCATACAACTTTAATGGCCCCCCACAATATTTTATTGTAGCCTATAACATATAATATATCAAAAGCTAGAACAGAGCCGCTGCTTTTAAACAACAATACTCATTTTATTCTAGCTTCATGCTTTTTTAACACTAAAATGTGGGTAAAGTTGAATAAAAAAAAGCAAATCCTCTTCCTGAATCGACATTTCCTCTGGTAACGTTTGGCAGTTTTGATTTATATGTTTGATGATGGATTACATGCACGTCAGCAATGCTTCTATCACGTATATAAGTATATATTATATAAGCAGATCATATCAGGGCTTATTGTTATTATTATTTATTAATTTCATTTTTAAAAATGAAAACCCTACACATTTTTCTATTTGAGTTTTCAAATGTACTAAACAGATCATCATATTTCCAGTTGTTTGATGCCTGATATTTCTAGAACAATTATAATTTTATCATGAGAATTGCAGTTTCTGGTGTAGATTTTTAATATCTTCCATAACTGTAGCATTATATTATCAGCATTTAATCCCTCACAAAAACAGTTTCTGAGATTTCTTTCAGGTTAAAAGATCTTAAATCAATGCAAAAATCAAATAAATCAACTAAAAATGGTTTAAAACAGACTTGTTGCCCACACTTGTGTGTATATATATATATATATATATATATATATATTTATTAGTGCTGTGCATCCAAAATAAGTTTGTGTTTACATAATATATGTGTGTGTGTGTACTGTGTATGATTATTTTGTATATATAAATACACACATATGCATGTATATATTCAAGAAAAATGTATTTATATATAAAATATATTATATATTTATAAATAAATATACAGGTATATACAGTATATGCATGCACATTTTTTTTAAATATATACATGCATATGTGTGTATTTATATCTACAAAAAAAATCATACACAGTACACGCATATTATGTAAACACAAACTATATATATATATATATATATATATATATATATATATATATATACATACATACACACACACACACACACACACACACAACATAAATGTAAAACTTTCAGAGTTCCCATGCTTAATTCTAGTCGAGACTCTTTATTTCCGTCTCCATCAGACGTCATTCATACACACACAGTAACGACAGCAGGCTCATCAGGGCAGTGAGTTGGAGTTAATTTTATTAGTGTTATACTGAGTTAAGCTGCTCAAAATTAATGTTTTAGAAGCATAATGCAAAACACTCTACTCCTTTTAGAGTCCTTTTCAGTCTATTAAAACGACCATGACATTCAAATCGACTTACTTCGTTAAAGAAAAATAAGAAAATATAATCGACAGTACATTTAGGCACACCGCTGACACATACTATACACCAATATGCACAGTTCATTTTCATAGATTCATACAGACGGGGATTCAGAGAGCAAATCAAATGAGGAATCTGAAACATTTCTATCAACCACTGAGTGAATTTAAAGGGGAAGTGTGCTCCTGTGTGACTCGACCAATCACAGCAGAGTTCAGCTTCTCAGTGCCAGCCAATCACAGTAGAGAAAGAGTAAACCTGCGTGTGACGCTGGCCAATCACAGCAAACAGCCACAAAATAAGAGCATCATAAACAATGTTCAACAATTAAGAGTTTAAGTGCTATTTTTATTTTAAAATCAATCACATACTTAGTTCTTGTCTATTCGCATCAATATCTGGATGAAGCTCATGAAACCTGAGACAGGTCATATTCACTCCAAAAGCGAAATAAATAATATATTTGCGTAAAGATATTTGCGTATTTTCCCATGACGATTTCTGATCCAAATTCTCATTACTTAAATTGAAAGAAAAATCTAATTATTACATAACATGAAAAATAATAGTTTACATAATAATAATTCAATAATTTTTATAGATATTATTATTTTAATTGTAATATGCATTTATTTCACATTACAGTAATGAGAATTAAGGAGGGAAATGTGCTCAATCGTCATGAAAATAATGTTACAAAGCAAACAAAAGGGCATAATTTTCTTTAGTTGTGTACTTTCAGGGTGAAAATATGATCCGTGCATGTTTTTGCAAAGTGTAGATCTATCATAAGAGTGTTTAACCTGTGTGCTCTAACGCCAGACGACCTCTGACCTCCGCTTGCATGTTTTGAGCCTCCGTTCACCAACAATGTGCTTTCACTCGTTCCTAAAAGCAAAAAATCACGCCAAAATCCATCGTGAAGAAAACGGCAGGAGTGACGAAACATTAAAAAAACAAAAGCATCCCCAACACAAACATAAAAGCCAGACTTATAAAACAAGTCCTTTAAAACAAGCCATTTACAACAACGGAATGTTCAGGTGGTTTTCTGAAAGAGTTTCGTGTGGTTTCGCTTCTGAAATCCTTCACTCGAATACACTTGAAAACTATCCCATACACGATTATTAGAGAACATGCATTAAAGAAACATATTGCACAACAAAGAATAACGTATTCTCTGATCAGGCCGGTCGAGATCTCCTCGATGTGTGTGTTTGCGGGGAAGCTACGTCTACAGCACACGTCTCTTGGTCTTGGATTTAAGGCTCTATATATCTCACGCGCAAACAGTCTTCGGCATCGGACAGTTGCAGTTTAGTGCTACACTTGCTATTCTAAAATAAAGTAGTTTTAAAAAACAAACACATGTACACGAGCCTTTGATTGAGTTATAAAAACAGGACACACACACACACACAGGCTCACTAGAGACGGGTACATTCGTTTAAAGCATATCTCCGTATGCGCTGAACTCCACGTAGCCGCCGCCGCCGCCGCCCGAGACGGCCATGCAAACACACGCTAGGTGAAATTCACCATCTCTGTCCCCGTTTGATGTGTTTGAGGGCTTTAGATAATGATTAAGTCATTTATATGTTATATGTAAGTGAAAGGCTGAGGGGCGTGGCCTGTTTTAAACCCCACCCACTCTATGCAACCGATAACATTACGCTTATTTCAGTGTCAGTGCCACATAATGTTTGTAGATGAAGATCACACCCTCATCGTACGGTTCTGCTTGTAATGAGTGTTAAGGTGCATAGGTTGGTTCGGTCAGATTTCGTTCACCATACTGTACTGACGATGAGTTCGACCACTGCCGAATACAAAACAAACCCAAAAAATCGTATGTATCTACACAGTGTCATCCCAGCAAACATACAAACGGAGAGGACGATCGCTCAGTGTTCAGTCTTTAGTGGTTCAGAGGTGAGCGAAGTGTCGGACAGTGCGCTTCACGATGGTAAGATGAATCCTCTACGCTACGACCGTGTCGATGCAGTGCTTTAAACGAGAACAGCCAGGAGGCACTAAGAGGGAGGTGTGTGTCGAAACACACGCGCCTGACTCCTCCTCTTCTGCGTCGGCGGGAGACTCGTCCGTCTGTCACCTCTTGTGCAAGCTGCGCAGTTTTAGTGAGTATTTAAGCACACGCGGCGAGCGCGAGTGGAGCTTCACGAACAGGTCGGAGAACTTGTACTGAGGGAACAAGGTCTCCAGGAAGCCCTCTAGAAAGACGTAGACCAGCCGCCGGTTCAGAGACTGGTGCTGGAACATGTCGAAGACACGCAGGATGCCCTTGCGCGTGGTGTCCGCCCCGATGATGTGCTTCAACTCATCTGATGGCAGGAGAGAAGAGTCACATTTATTTGTATAGCACAGAGCTGCACGATTAATCGCTAAATCACAATCTCCATTCAAACACCCACGCGATCTCATTCCTAAATGACAATGATCCTCCTGTCTATACAGCCAATAAAAAAAGCAGTTGTCATGTATGAAACAGCTTCACAAACAAGCACTTCATTTCAACCACACAGTATTGTTATTTCTAGAGATGCACCGATTGATCGGCTGGTGACCGGAATTGGCCGATTTTCACGTGACCGGCCGGTCAGTCTGTCAAATGCCGATTTTATGCCGGTTAAATGCACTCGGGCGCCGCATGATTAACATCGCGCAACATCAGCATCACACGTGCACACGGTACACACATGTAGAAAACCTCGTGAATTACGTCCGTTCAGACCGCAAGCGCGTATTTTTTTCCGGCGTGCATGTTAATCAATGAGTGCATTCACAACGGGAGCAGGAGCAGCGCGTGAGCGTCAAGCAGGAGCGTCGCGAGCAGTGAAGCGCGTGTTTCGGCGCCGAGTCTATTTGCTGCACTGCTCACGCTCAATTAAAGGGAAAGCACACTTTTGATGGACAAAATACCCTAAATAGGGTTTCACCAAAAAAGTGCCCAAAATGCACAGACTTTGCGTGTTTTAACAAGAACTAGAGTAGGCTATGTCAGAAAAGAAAACGAAGACTAATATTTATAGAAAATGTACCCATTTAAACTTGTTTTATTATTCAGTTTGTACAAGTGATTGCAATAGGCCTGTGTGTGTGAGCTTTGAGAAATATCTTTATACTGCAAGGCTATATTATTTTATTTTTTATTTATATATTATTTTATTGCCATTCCCTGTTTTCATACAGACGTTTAGTTTGTTAAATACATATATAAAAAAATATTGGATATTGAATGTGAAAAGGAAATGGTTCTTCCATAACACTGCACTTTAGATGTGTGTGAACTATGCAAATTGTAAAATGTTCTATTACAGAAAAGATATAAAATAAATATTTGTGTGTGCTGTAAAGTGGTTAGAAAAAATGAAATCGGAATCGGCTAAAATCGGTATCGGCAGGTCAAACTTAATGAAAAATCGGAAATCGGAATCGGCCCAGAAAATTGTAATCGGTGCATCTCTAGTTATTTCTGTGCTAAAAACATTCAAATTATCACAAAAGTACTGGAATAACAGTTTGTTTGGATATAAACACTGATGTGTACGGAAGAAATCAATAGAGTAAATCAACTTTTGAAAGTAAATTGACGCTTCAAAAATGTATTGTAAAAGTGAGTGTCTTTGAATCATTCATTCAAGAGATTCGTTCAAAATTCTGATTCATCCAATAATGAAACAAGTATTTGAGTGAGTCATTGAATCATTCACTCAAACTGTTTTTTTTTTAATATATAATTTTTAGATTAATGAAACATTTTAAATAGACTACAGCAATTAACATTTTGTTAGAACCTCTAGTAAATTACGTTAATTGATGCTTCAAATAATGGTTGTATCCATGGCATCGTAACGCCACTAGGTGGCGAAAGTGACTGTTGAAAAATGTATGTGTCTTTGAATCGTTCATTTAAGAGATTCGTTCAAAAACGCTGATTCATCCAATAATGAAACAAGTAAAGTATTTAAATCATTGAATCATTCACTCAAACTTTCTTTTTTTTATAATTCAGATTAATGAAACATTTTAAATAGACTACAGCAATTAACATTTTGTTTGAACCTCTAGTAAATCACGTTATTTTGTTTAGCTTGTTCAGAATCGTAATCTTTATTTAAAAGAACAAAAACCTGATTCTTAGTTTATCCAGAATCATGCAGCTCTAGTATAGCACTTTCCACAACACTCATTGTAAGTACCTGGCATGATGCCCAGGAGTGTGGTTTTGGCGGCGACCCGCGTCCTCATACGGAGGCTTTTGTCTCTGCGTGGCGGCGTCTCGGCGAGAATCCCGTTCGGCCAATAAGAGTCTCTGAGGAGTCAAAAACCCAGTCAGAAGAACCACCACAACCATATATAATTCAGAACAGACAGTGCGCATGCAATCATCACCTGAATCTCTTCACATAATCAGACACTTGCTCAGGCGAGGTCATGTACTCGACATGATCCACGATTTTCCTGCAGTGAAGCAAAAACAAATGTTTGCCGTTGAACAGAGAGGAGAAATACTGCCATAATGCGGGTGAGTACACGTGTCCGTCGCACCTGTTAATGGTGTCTCCATACGTGGCTTTGATGAGCTGCTGCAGGAGGTTCTTGATGTTTCTCCGCAGCCACTGATTTCTCTCCTTCAGGTCAAACACCTCGTCCATCAACAGCAACATCACCCTCAGAGGAATATTATCATCCACCTTACAACAAAACAACATTGATGAAACTCAATATGATTAGATAGACCACATGCAAAATCACTGAACTACCAATAAACAGGGATGCGAACTAATCGGGGTAAAAAAGGTGACAGAGGCAAACCCTCATAGGAGGGTCTGAGGTCCAGGAAGACTTTTGTTTTTTAATATCACCTTTAAAATGTGGATTTTGCATTGACACAGCTGTTATTATGGTACCCATTCAAAATGACTATATTTGTTCAATTATAAAAGTAAAAATCAATTAAATACATTACTATGCTAATAATACTATTGTACTGTAAAATAATATAAAATCTTTAAAACAAATTATTATTATAATTTTATATAAATTGCATTGCAAAATTGCATTGCAAATTCTATTGATGCATAAATTAAAGTATTTAATAATTATAATAATATTTCTATATTTTTTTTTAAATCATTTAAGATATACATTTCTATGGTTATAATAATATTGTACTGTAACAATAATAAATATTTTATTAAATTATAAAAAAGTAAAAAAATCAAAAAAAGAAATATATTACTGTGGTAATAATACTACTGTACTATAAAATAAAACATTTTTATTTAATAATAATAATAATAAAAAAAATGTCAAAAAAATCACTAATATTAATACAAACATATCTTTGCTTTTAATCATTAAACTATAAACCTTCAACTAGAATTGTGTATTTTAATTATTAAAATAACTGTCATTATTTATCAGTGCCTTACAACATATTGCGCTGCGATACAAGACGACAAACCTCTGAGGCTGTGTTAGAGTGATCTGGCCAAGTGTTTGATGTGATGTTGACTTACGTTGTCGTCCAGCTGGGCCGAGACGCGGCAGTGTTCGGGATCGATGTCAGACTTCTGGATTAAAGGAGGAACCTGTGGAGCAGAAACATCTGGAGTTCATGACATGCATTCACTGATAAAAAAAATCATATATTCAAATAACGCCAGTCGAGCGCAAATGCTTTGCCTACATGTGTTTTGCTCCTGCTCAGCTATGCATGTGAAATTACTGACTAAATGCAGAGACAAAGTTTCCCAGTTATACAAAAATAGGCTAAATAAAAATGTATGCAAAGCGTCCAGTTTTTGAGGTCTTTCGCATTTCTCGCTGTGTTCTGTGATTCTCTAGTCGTGCTCTACCTTAAATATGGATTGTTTAATATCCTGGCCAATTTTCTTAATATCCTGGCCCATGTCCGCCGAGACTTTGGACACTCCCTCAGCCAGGCTGTCCGGCAGTGACTTCACGGCATTGGACACGTTCCGCATGGAGCTCCGGAGAGGATTCACAAACGTGTCCATCTGTCCGAGTCCAGAGAACAGGACAAATTTACAAAAACTGCGAATCCCATCAGACAACAAGTATGCCGCTCCCCTCTGGATGAATACATCGGGTTGCGTTCAATTTAATCACTGTTAGTCGCTATGTTAGTATCCAACTGTATATCAAGACGTGGATCATGGGAGCTTAATTGTCTTTGCCACTGCTAATCCTGCTCAACTTTCCCGCTCCACCAGTGGTTGCCTTTCCTCGTTGTCCAGAATCGCCAACTCTCATTGAATTGAATGACTTTTGGCAACTCCAAAATGCTGTTTGTGTGAACGCACCTTTAGTCTCTCCATCAAAAGTGTGACAAGAATATCAAGTCCGACACAGTTGTGTTTTAGTCTATGGGTTTTTCATCTTAAATTTATGAATGATTTCTGCTGCAGTGTATTGATACGAGTAGTTTGCAATAATATACACCTCTGTTAAAAAAAATTTAGGTCAGAATGATTTTGTTTTATTCAGCAAGGATGCATTAAATTGACTGGTAAATTTGAGCATCAAATCATCATATTAGAATGATTTCTCATTCAAGGATCATGTGACACTGAAGACTGGAGTAATGATGCTGAAAATTCAGCTTTGATCACAGGAATAAATTACATTTTACCATATATTCACATAGAAATCATCTATTTTAAATGTTAATTGTATTTTAACAATTTGACTCTTTTTACTGTATTTTTGATCAAATAAATGCATCCTTGGTGAGCAGAAGAGACTTCCTTCTATTGATGCATTGAAATAAAAATGGATAAATATGATTCTTTCTTGTGATTATTTGGTGTAAAAAAAACAAAAAAACATGCTGAGATTGTTTTATATCAAGAGATTTCTGGCTATATCTGGATATATACACCTTCACTGATTATTCAGAGCATATTTTCTGCATGTGGCGTTTCTCACCTTGCGTGCAAAGTCCCCTTTGCCTTTGCTGTACGCTTTGTTTTCCAGGAAGTCATAGACGTAGGGTATCAGCATGGGACAGGCCTTCACCATCTCAGGGTTCAACAGCAGCTGCGGGACAAATTCAGCTCTCAGCACACCTGAGCTAGCAGAATCCCAAATAAACACACGTCCTTATCTGACCCACCTGTAAATATGAGTTCAGGTCCTTCTTCCTTTTCTCCAAAAACTCCCTGTCCATGTTGTTAAAGGTCTTTTTGCCAGGAAGCTTGAGAATCGGTCCAAGGCTCTCAAACTACAGATAGGAAACAGATCTCAGCCAACTCCACAAAAGCCGTTTAGGTCAGAAAATGACTTTGTTTACACTGGCAGCCCACATTTTTAAGCCTATCCAGACCAACATGCAATCTGTGTTTGCAGAATTAGAAGCACTAGTTTTTCTACACTTCCTTCGTCCCTTCCATGCTAGTTTAGTAAATATTTTGGCTAGTTGATTATTCATCCACAATCAACACAGAAAATGTAAAAAAATGTTGATTAAAATCTGATTTTTACAAAGCCAACACAAGCTACATCCATATATATTTTAAGATATGTTTAAATTCAAATCATTGTGAATTTGTTTCAAGAACAACCAAAATTAAAACAATAATAAAAATACCTATTTTGCTTATAGAGAATGAAAATCTCCAAATTTCAAATTCTCAAATAAACACAATTCAAAAAATTATTATTATGATTATTTTTAAAATGAGAGCGGTTTGGGTGAAATGACATTATTCATCATTGTGACTTAAGCACATTTCCCCCCCAAATCTCATTAAATGGCAAAAACAAACATTTATTACAATTGTCAAGAATGTATACATCAGGGTGGTTTGTTGTACTTGCCTTTCAAGTTATACAGATTACATTTTTTAATACATTTTTACTATTATATAGTAAAAAAAAAAAAAAAGGTAATGTAAAATGTAAAAAATACATAATAAAAATAGCAAAACATAGTTAAAAAATTAAATCTGCATAACTTAAAGACTGTAAAACAATCTTCCCTGATCGGTGATGCTCAAATTCTTCATCTTTCCCCCTCGACTCGCTCACCTGCTCCGTGATGCGCATGTGGAAGTCGTGGAAATCGCTGTAGCGGCGGTACGTCTTCCAGATGTCCTCGCTGCCGTCTGAGTTCTTGCGTATGACGGTGACGGTGTAGAGGGCGTACGTCTTCCCATGATCGTTGCAAACGCCTGCCATAGGAAGTTGGTTTAGAAAAGCATCAACTACAGGGAGGCAGGAGCGATGGAAATGAAGGAGCAAGAGCCGGCAGGGGCAAGAGGACAAGAAACGACAAGACAGACACACAGCAGAGAGAGAACGACACAAGACAAAGCCACAGGGGGACAGAGGGAAAGAAAATGAATGTAAGAAAATAAAGAAATAAAGTTGATGGAATCACAAAATAAGAATGAAAACAAAGTGGCAGGGAAAGTGTTGCATCCTTCAAATAAATGAAGCTTGAAAATGAGAAGAAGTGAACACTGAACACCTCTTTAAAATCACACAGACTTCTACTTATAAGTGTAATTACTTATTAACATTACAGCTCTGAAATAACACGTCTAATAGAATGTAACTGAATTAAATAGAAATCAGAACTCGAAGAACATCTGCAGATGAGAATAGGCCAGAGGTCATATTTCACCCCAAAATCAAAAAGGAAAAATAAATTATATTATGCATAAAGAAGATGAAACTTATTTTAGGAGCATTAGGATATTTGTGATGTTATATTCATGACATTTAAGAACATTGCCTTCATTTTCTTTAGCATTACAAAACATTAGCATTTTTTATTTTTTATTTTTTTATATTAGGGTGAAATATGACAATGCAATCAAGACACAAGCATTGCACATGGTTACAACCATGCTGGTTTAAGTCTGTGTCCAGCCATGATGAGCGATAAGCAACAAGACAGAAATGACTAGACGCATAGTGAATGATTAGGACACAATGTTGAACTCTTGAAACAGTAAATTAGGGTAAAAACAGCAAAAAAGGGGTAAAACTCTCACCTGTATCAGAGATAAAGGCATGAAGCTGAGCAGACTCATCCACGCTCCCGCTGCTGAGGTCATCTAATGACTACACAAAACAGACATTCATTAGAAACAAATTGAAAGCATTCAGCACAATGTATGTAAATATAGATGTTTTATTTAACATACTAAATTAATGCTTCCTGTTGGAGACCCGTTGAATGACTCTGGAGAAACAGAGAAATATTAACGGTTACACAAATCTAGATGCATTTGAAAACTCATCTTTTTCTCTACGTTTTCTGTCCTTTCGTCCACACTGAAGTGTTTATGTCCTACAAAAACTGAGGTATTTGAAAACGATGACGCATGTTTAGTTATGTGACGCATATCGTACCAATATATATCTATGTTTATACCAGTATGTACCTGCTATGTGCTATTAATTTTCACAAGATAAATGTTACTTTGTACAATCTTCATATTATATTTCTGCAAATATGACAGAAAATGTACTTACAACTGCCCTCATGTTTCGCTGAAGGACAGCAATTGCATTTTAGACCACACATGAAGTGGTGATTGAGTTTGTGGTGAGATATTTTGCAATTAAAATGATCGTGCCAGAAGAATAATATGAGAAATGTATTATGTCTTGGCATCATCTCAGTGAGTTTTTATAATGTTTTTGCGTGTGCATTAGGATGATTTAAGCTTCAGAGTGGATGAGAAACTTTTCATGACAGATCTGATCCCGTGTGGGTTTCTCACCTCCGTCCCCATCATCAGATCCCCTGAAACTGGGTTCCTTCAGCATGTCCAGCTCGGCCAGCATCCGCACATACAGCGGGTGCTGCCTAAAAGACGGGTAATACCGCTCATCCCTCAACATCATATCATACACCTGAAAAACACAGTGAGCTCAATCAGTGGGCTTTATACTGGTCGGAATACACAAATCCCACATATATGCACAGAAAACTGACCTTTCTCTGGATCTCATCAAATATCTCCGGTGTGGGATCCTCTTTGCTGAGTTTTTGAGCCAGTCTGGTTACGGACGCTTCGTCCACCTCCACCCTAGGAGAGGCCTGATTGAAACAAGAATCTGTCAATTATCACTTCATGGACCTACTAGACAGGAAGTGACCATCCTACTGACATGTAATGGAATGGGCGATATTACCAAAATCTTATTTCACGAAATGAGAACATTTATCTCACGATAATATATACGATTTAGTTATTTCAGTTATTAAAAATACAAACAATAGGACAAATACAATAGAATAAAGACACAAAATAAAGTTTGTTAGTTACAGTAAGTTTACTTAACATGTATGAAATACTACAGAAATTAAAAATCAAGTCATCACTGTATGAATTAAGTATAAATCAATTCTTATTAAAGCTGCAAAAGTTATTCAGTCAAGAGCAGTGATTCTCTCTTTGTCTTTTGTTGTTTGATTAAGATTACTGACACAGACGACAGCAGGTCTTATATATTAGGACAGGTATATGCTGTCGCTTTAAGACCTGAAGCACTGATCTAATAATGTGTTTACACGATGGCCATTCTGACACAAATGTGTGTATCTGACCATTTAAAGGGATACTTCACCGATTAGCATTAAGCTTTGTATCAGTAGAAACCCGGTAGTATTTTTGAGTGACCGTGTTTCCCTCCCTCATGTCCCCCTGAGACGAGAGATTTCTGTATTTTGCGTCTGGAAAAAACCTCAGATGACGCAAAAATCTTCATTTAGCGTCATGATCATCTGAGGCTTGTTTGTCCAGAGGCGAGAGACTACAGCCAGTAGGAGGGATCTCACGATAAAACGGCGTCTTTTCAGTTTCGAGTCGACTAGTAGCCTAGTTGTATCATTTCTTCCGATACTGCCCTCTGTAACCGGTAGGCGTGGCTTGGGAGTGTCCTCGTAGGGCAGCGAAGCAAGTGCATTCTGGGAGTTGTTGTCTTTCATCCACATAAGCCAAAAATACATTTTCTGGCTTTTCTCAGTCTAGAAGGCACCAACTTCTAAAATAATTTCACATTTCTACTACATAAATGACCCAATTTAAATACACATTCATCTTTCCAGCGGTGAAATATCCCTTTAAGAGCAACAAGCCGTGAAAAAGAACTGAATTTGGGATTGCATGCTGTCTGAGAAAGGTGTTTTCCTGCATGCTTCAGTGCGAGTGACGACATTGATTCTTTTTTCATGACTTACCGCACTTCATAATTTTTTTTGCTGGATACATTTACATCCCACAATATAAATGATACAGCAAAATCTCTAACGATAGCCACTTTATATCTTCACTCGCCACAATATATCATTATACCACTAGGCCCTATATGCGACAAACCTCAGTTGTGTTTTTTTGTGAAGTTTAAGAACCGGTAAATCTAAATCACCCCACCTTCTCAGACAGGTACTGGTCGTAGACGCCGACCGCAGCGGCTCTCAGAAGCCCTTTGGTTGTCTGGCTGCTCGGCTTCTTTCCATCTCTCTGGCTGCTCTGCAGGACCTCCAACTGCTGCTGCGCCGTGACCCGGTAACCCTCCACCGTCAGCCAGAAGAACAGGACTGCCTGACCACCCATGTGCTGCATGTAGTCTACAGAGAGAGAGATAAAAAGCAATAAGGGACGAGCTGATGATGTGTTTCCCCAACAATGTATTCAGCAGCGGCGCAGCGAAAATCTTCACATGATCAGTAATTTCACTTCATTCACTTACACACCTAAAAACACTGAGACATGGCGAACGGCGGCGCTGCTAATGCGGTGGCTCTGAATCCACTTGTTGACAAGAAAGGAGGAAAGAGCCTCATATGGAAATATTTTCGATTAGGCTAATGTCACGTTGCCATAAGGGGCCGTTTTTTGCGTGTGCAAATTCGTTATTTCAAATGTAGGCGTTCATAATAGAAGCGACGCAGCGCGCTGGTTTTTCCAGGCACGCCTCTGTTCATGGTTGCATAGCAACGACAGACGCCACGGGAGAGCAGGCGCTTGTGGAAAGGAGAAAGCAGTGCGAACTGCGAAATTGGTACAGAGAACCGTCGATTTTCACTGGTATTGGTACCGAATATTGAAATTTTGGTACCGTGACAACACTACTAGGTAGTTATAAATATGCTAATCACAAACAGACCTTTCTTACGTTTAAGGCATTAAACATATTGTAGGATACATTCTCTTATCACTAAGTAGAAAGGGTTGTGCCATTTCATTTTTCGCCTAGCAATTTCTACCTTATAGCTGAAAATTAACACAAAAGAAAAACATGAATAATCCTGTCTAAAATTATAAAATGAAGGTTTCTGTTTGTGACCAGTTCAAGGTACGTGCCGCAATAATCATGCCTTGAATCTGTTGATGGTATGTCATATTTGTATGTCTCAAAATGTTCATTTCTATCCACAAAACCTGCCAGAAGTCATGATTTAAGGGGTTATTTAAAAAAAATTATTCCGGAGGTGCATGCCCCCGGACCCGCCCCCGGCTTGGTAACAACATCCGGCACGTAACAGCACCGCTGCTGGAAACATTTCTAGGGGAAACACTGATTTCAAATGAGAGGACAGTTTGTGTGCATCCGTCTCGACTCACCCATGAAGAACTGCAGTGCGATGTTATGCACTAGGATATGTTCCAACGGAATCACACACAACTTCCCAAAATTAGCCGCGAGTTTCAAAGCGTCAACTTCCTGTTTGGCAAAAACAACCAAAACATGTTAGTCATTCTGAGGGTGAAATGTTACATGTCAGACAACTGATATAACTTGTTATATCAGCGAGATGATTTAAAAAGCTCATAAAAAGTCAAATTTGAAATAATAATAAAATGTTGAAAGTCAAAGTAACATCCGATTACGGTAATTATTTGTTATTTTATTTGTCTGTATAATTATTTGTATAACTTTCTTAATTACATAAAACAAATGAAACTCCTACAAAACACATTAATTAACAGTGCATGCTGAAAATGCATTAGGAGCAATTGTTTAAAATAATCTGAAAAATATTCCTAGCAAATATTATTGTTTTAATTAATTGATTATATAATTTTTTTTAAACAATTTTAATGAATTATAAAACAGGAAGTGTAAATGAAACCGGGGGCTTTGGTTACCTTTCCTGATTGTAGCCTTTGTATCCTTGTTTCACAGACTTTCTTCACAAAAAGCAAACTATTGATTTGATTTTTTATTATGTTGATATCTGTGAGTACGGGGGGAGAGAGAGAGAGAGAGAGAGAGAGAGAGAGAGAGAGAGAGAGAGAGAGACAGAGAGAGAAACACAGAGACAGAGACAGAGAGAGAGACAGAGAGAGACACAGTGAGAGACACAGTGAGAGAGAGAGAGAGAGACACAGTGAGACAGAGACACAGAGAGAGAGAGACACAGTGAGACAGAGACACAGAGAGAGAGAGACAGAGAGAGACACAGTGAGAGACACAGTGTGAGAGAGAGAGAGAGAGAGAGAGACAGAGAGAGACACAGTGAGAGACACAGTGAGACCGAGAGAGAGAGACACAGTGAGACAGAGAGAGAGAGACACAGTGAGACAGAGAGAGAGAGAGAGAGAGAGAGAAAAAGAAAAAGAGTAAACAATGTTTGTTATTATAAAGTCCTGAACTTGCTCTCATATTTTCCAAAATAAACTCCAGAATTCATTGTTTATTTTCCAAACAAATGAAAAAAAAACCCTGCCATTTAAGCGTATGCGTGTAAAAATAAGTGTGTAGCGAGTGTGTGTGTACCGTCTGCGCCCGTGTCCAGAGACCGGAGATGCTGAAGCTCCTCCAGGACTCGGTCTTTCACAGCCTCCAGCTCAGGCGGTTTGTCCGTCAGCTTTAAGATGTTCATGAAGGCCTCATAGTTACAGCTTGAGTCACGAATCTAAACACACACAGAATGTTTTATAGGGAAAGCATAAACATTTACAACACACTCCTCTACTATAAGAACAGAGCAGGTCTCACCATCCAGATGACGAACTGATTGATGTAATCCGGGTCACTGAGCTGGTTAATTAAGGGCAGCAGAACTCCTCTGGCCAGAACTTCCTGTTCATCAAACAATCAATCAATCAATCATCATCATCATCAACAAGTTTGTCCAGTTGCAAAACACCAAGGCTGGAGCTCTAATCTTGTAGTCTCAGCAGTGAGACTTGTCAGAACCACATTAGCCACTTCATGAGTTCAGAAGTCCTGATCTCAAAACAGAATCCTGCTTTCCGTAAATCCCAGATCTGGTGTCTTAAAGGATTAAATACTACTTAAGCTGTATCAACAGCATCTGTGATATCCTGTCAAACACCACGGATTATTGAAGCTGGGATTTAAATTTACAGCAGATTAAAATACAATGAGTGTTATTCTATATATTATAATAGTATTTAATAATTTTTTAATAACCTTTTATTTTTATACTTTTGTCATTTTTATTAGTTTTTTATACAGGGGTGCAAACACATGTATGGTCAAAAAAGAGAGAGGTAATCGAAGCCCTCGTCCCGCGGCAAATATCCAGATACTACATTGCCACCATCCCCAACCCACCCCTATAGGCACATGAACATTTAGTCAAATGAAATTTAGAAAAACTATCTTGCACTTCTTCTTCTTGCTTTACTGCTACTTCCTGAAAACAATTTCACCTGATGATTTGAATAGCTCTTTTTGTAAAGAATTAATAATTCTAGGATGATTGGGGTAATTGTGTAGGGTAGGCCTAGTGCATCTGCATAGAAACTAATAAACAAAATACAAATATAAATACAATAAAACACAAATACACGAGAAATAAAGCAGTGCTTTATGTTTTTCAGGTAAATTAACTGTATTAAGTATTAATACAGTTTATCTTTTGACAAAACGTGATTTTTCTCTTTCTCTTTTGTTGTTTGATTAACTTTGGTGACACAAACAGCTGCAGGTATATTGGGTGCTGTCCCTTTAAGACGAATGCACGTAATACCGGTAACACGCATCCGTTTTATTTTGACTGCGTTTACGGGGAAACTCGTTGAGACGGACACTGGCTTGTTTTTTCGTGCACATGTCTGTTCAAACACAAATAGATAAGGAAGAAAAGGGAATTCGGTGTTCACGAACTTCACGTGCTGTCTGCGACTGCGTGGCTCTGTGCGCCGACAGACCATCTACATTTGGATGTTAAACATATAGCCTGATACAGCAAAGACAACGCCGGCAGTATTGACGGCAAAATAGGCTACAGAATATTTCGTTCTGTAGGCCTATTGACAGGGGCAATATTTGAAAATCGATAATTAGGCCTTTTTTTTATTTTAATTATATATGCATTTGTCAAAAACCGAGAGACTTTCAAGCATCAAAATGTAATTTATTAATATGTATTTGCGCCTTCTATTTTGTCTGAAAACTTCCAACACTCTTGCGTGTCGCGTGAAAAATAGGCGTCGGTTGCGGTTCTATTTCTAGCACGCGGTTTCGGCGCGGCTCGAGAAGTGTGTGTGTCACGCAGGCATTGTGCTCTAACACAAGCTCTAACCAGTTAACATGAGAGCCGACATAGGACACTCCACGCCACGCAGAGAGAAATGTGATGCAGTGGCAGATCCAGACTTCCAGAGTGAGAGTGAGACAGAAACACTAGTGGTTCACGCTTGCGCACATACTGCTGGTTTGGCGCGCAGTGTTCTGATTCGCTTATTTCCTATTTACTTGTTGGTGGACGCAATCCAGAATTACTGTTGGTTAAATTATAATCAGACCCTCTCATTTGGGACTGATTTAGCATGTGTGTGTGTTTATGTCTCACCCTGAGGAAGTATCTCATATTCTTGTTGTGGAAATCTCCAGAAGGTAGTAACAGGTACAGCAGCACTTCACAGAGATCCCGCAAGTACCCTGCACCAGAAACACACCACAGTCAAATCTACAGCACAAAGACAACGTACAGGACAGTCTGATCCTCACCCAGAGCTATTGCAGGGGGTTTAAATCAAATTTAAGGCTTTTAAGATCTTTTTAAGATTAGCACAAATAAAATAAATACTGCATGTCAATTCAAAACAAACCAATACAATCTCAAATTAAATCATGCATCTCAGAGTCTTTTACTTTATTAAACACACATTCAACAAGGACTTAGTACTGCTTATCAGCACAACAGGGTAACTGCGATCATAAAACAGTCAAGACATGTTTTATTCAGTATGCCCTGAAAAAGGTTTATGTACCAACATATCCATACATACGAATTACAGATTACTGTGCCGATACTAGTAATTACTATATACTGAATGTGTTAAATTATGTTCTTAGTCTTTCCTTCCAGTGACGGAGAGAGAAGCTACAAGAGTTTACACTGAATTCGATGCCAGATACCATTAATAACCAGATTTTTTATTTATTTTTTGCATAATGTGGAACTTTTAATTATAAACAAGCCTGAAATACTCCGGAAACTTATTTTGAAATGCCTAAGATTTAATTCTGCCATCTACACAATCAAAAAATGAGGGAGATTAAACTATTACAACCATTTTCAACATATTACAATATAAACACCATTAAGTAAACATGGTCTTAATTCATCATCATACATTTGCAGTGGTCTTGATTTCAGAAGTCTTGGAATTTAACGCACAAGACGTGCAAAATACTTTCATGGTGTTTTGTGCATTTGTGAAGTTTCAACAGCTTCACAATCACTTTTAGTGTTAGAAAATAAGCAGCGTGAACATTCATCACAACTTCTTTTGTGTTCCACAGAATAAAGAAATCATTTGATTTTGAAAAGACACAAGGGTGAGCAAATCATTTGTTATAAATATGAAGGTGGATTCACATGTGACATCTTTATTCGCAAGGCACACACACACACACACACAAGAGTGTTCTTGCCTTCTCCCGATTGTCCGTCAGTCAACCAAAGCGTTTTCAAAGCATTTCACTGTATTAATGACTGGGTGTGTGTTTGTATTTTCTGCTAATCAAGTCTTTCAGCTTGTCTGGCCTATAAGATCTGCCCTAGAGAAGCATGTACAAGTTATTCATGACTATTGTTGACATAAAATATGCCTTGAATCACTGGCCTGGAGTCTTTGATCTGTCTATAGACACAAATCTGTGTTTGTCTTACCTTCTTCATCCTTGCGTGACATGCACACCATATCTCTACAAATATTCCTCTCCATTTCCACCTCCGCCTCAAAAAACGAGTCCAGCAGCTCCTCTGGATCGTCACCTGCCGCAAACACACGAATAACGTCATGCACATGCTCACACTTTTGAGTCATTAAAACCAAGTTACAATTAAAGCCCTTTACTCAGTAATTAGGCATTAGGAAATCAACTATTTATTACAGGCTACAGCAATTTTAGTCCTGATATTGAGATCTTTAAACGTTAAATTAATGGGACCTTATTGTAAAGTATAACCATTATTGCTTTTCTTGGTTTAATCTGTCCATTGATAAATGTTTTGTCTATTGACAATGTGAATTGAGGGGAAAGAATGATCATTACGTTGTTTAGGATCTTCTCTCTCATTCAGCCTCTCTTGAGCTTTCCTGAAAACACGCAGATGAGTTGCAAAATCATCCACCAGTCTGGTGGTGAAATACGGCTGCCAGTCCACCTCTTTAGACCTGAGGAACGGAAAGATTGAGAATCAATGAATCATGGGAGTTACAGTCTCTATTTCAACATCGTGTTTACCAAGGAAAATGAGTAAGAACATCTGAATGCAGTGTTTGGTTTGTGGTTAGGTGTTGCATCAGCGCTGGAAAACCACAGTGTTGTTCACAACCCTCTGCAACAGTGATTGTAAAGCAGGTGTGAGGGTGAACGGGCCGGACGGGTGTCTCACCTGGTGGAGAACTGGACGAGGGCGTTCTGGACAGTCTGACGGATCTCCAAGAGGAACGTTTCATCATCACTCAGTGTGTAGTACCAATACTGGATATAGTCCCTCAAAGCAAACTGGATGACCTGAGGGATGACATGAGAAGAGGATCAGAACAGGACACTATTCACTTAAATAATGTCAAAAAGTCATCTAGTATAACAATATCACACAAGCTAAAGTTCTGTTTTTCCCAATTGTAAAAATACAATACAATTCAATAAAAGTTAACATTTTGAGTAACATTTTAGACACAACATTGTCAATTTTGTCTGTTGTTGCTTCATTTTGGCAACGAAAATCGTTCCAAACAAAACAACGATCCATTTGTAAACACAACTGTTAATGAATCAGCCATTTGAACGAATCGGTTGAATGAATGATTCAATGACTCACTCATTAAGAAAGTGACTTGCCGCCACCTACGGGTGGTTTTAGTTTAAGTGCATTTATTCATTTAGCAGACTCTTATCCAACGTGATACATCAAGCGATTCATTTTAAGAGGCAATAAAAATGAGAAAGACTAGCAATACAAAGTTTCAGCCATCGTTCAGATAAAGTGTTTAATTTAAAAAGATGACACGTACATCTAATAAGATTAGAGAAATGTCCCTTATAAAATTGCCTCTGGAAATCAAATTAAGGTGGCAAATATCACCCCATAATGAGAATGTTATTTTCTGTTAAACTCTTAATGTACATGAAAAACATCAGGCACAAGGAAATGTATTTTTCTTGATCATGTGCCCTGAATTCTTCTTGGCACAGACACAACAACCCATAGCTTCTACCACAAAGGGGTCCACACTGAACAGAACAGCTTGCGAATCTGCTGACACACTCTCATGACTGTTTAACTTTAACACAATTTCCTCAAAACGTCAGACTAGTTTAAAATGAGTTGCATAATGATTTTGGTCATGAAGAGCTTATATACACTATGGTTTTAACAGGGTCATATCATGAAAACGGCACACTGCCCACAGGGAGGCTGTTCAAAACAGTAGGTAACATCACGTTGCCATCGACTAAAATATCTTGTTTTAGCTCATTTCTCAGGCAGACTAATCCAAAATGCACTGCAATGATTTAATTAGAAATTAACAAATTATGAAAATGTAAAATTTATTGGAAATTGATGAATTAATAATAATGATTTATACAACAATTTAGTATATCCAACTTTACCCGGACACACACAGCACAGTCATGTTAAGTGATATGTACTACATAGCAAATCAAAACTATATTATCACCCAGCTCTCTCTCTCTCTCTATCTCTCTATCTATATATACAACTTTATTTGAATGCCTAACATACACTAAGCTATCTTAGATGCCACAATTTTTTCACCCAACTCTAATCTGCTAAATATGACTATTAGGCTTTAAGATATTAAGATATCATAAACATTAACATCACGATTTTCTGTAAAGCTGCTTAGAAACGTGTATTATAAAAATGTTTATACAACACTAAAAATTATAGCTCCATCTAATTAAAATAAACCATTTTATCCAATATTTTGAGTGTACTTTGAATTATACTGTGCATTTTTATGCTTCTTGGAATAAATCATTAATTTAGAAATGAGCCTCTTGTATGCGTAGTGATATTTTTGGCTCACAGATTTGCTGCCTATGTAGAGGGTTCCACATCATGGTACATGACAGTCATGATTGATGTCATTAGGTGTTGGAACAGAGCCAATAACGTACAACCGCTCATTTTTTCAGTATTCTGCAACTTAAACAACCGTTTAAGTGATACTGGTACGTCATGCTGGTACGATACATATCTAAGGTGCAGTAGTAAAACAACCTGTTTATGACAAAGAAAGAGTGGAACATGCAACATCAATAGGAACCTATTCGACTAACAATAGAAGTGGCCTTTAGGGAAGCAAAAAATAGCCCGTGTAGAAAATAGTTTCATCAAAAAAAGTGACACTTGCAGAATATTTGCATTGCAAGCAGACTCAAACATGATTCAGTGAAGCATGTGAGAACACTGAGTGAAAACAAGCTGAAGCGAGTGTCATGTGCTCATCAGTTGTATGAAAACACCAGTTCAGCCTAAATCCTTAAACTAGCTGATCCAGCGACTTACTCGTGTCACATGCAGAAACAAACGACTCGACAGTCTGAGAAATCCTCATCAGTGGAGAAACCACAGGTTCCTCAAACACACACTCTGTCGGTTTGCTTTGGTTGACAGTACCTGCTGCAGTGGCTCATCTATGATATTGGATCCTGTCAGACGACGGTCTATCTTGATGGGTTTGGACTCTGATTTCATCTCCTCCGAAACCTGAGGAACAAAGACTTAAAACTCAGGAGTGGAACACAAGCACAATTTGAACATTTCACAATTTCATTTGATTTAAAACTATTGTCATGTCATACACACAGAAACTCAAAGCTCTTCACTACAACCAACCAAAATAAAAAGTTATGTTATTACAATTATTAAAACGTAATTTAAAGGGTTAGTTCACCCAAAAATGAAAATTCTGTCAGTAATTACTCTCCCTCATGTTGTTCCAACCGCGTAAGACTGGTTCACATAGTGTTTTTGCGCAGCGCGTCTGTGTTACACGTCATCACGCATCACACACATGACCAGCGTCGGCCAATAGTGAGCCTACGTGTGACGTGTAACACAGACGCGCTGCGCAAAAACACTATGTGAACCAACTCGAGGCCCAGAGAGAAGGAAATGAATAGTGGAATAAAGTCGTTATTTTTGTTTGTTTTTGCGCACAAAAAGTATTCTCGTCGCTTGATATACTTAAGATTGAGCCACTGTAGTCACTTGGACTATATTAACGATCTCTTTAATAACTTTTCTGGGCCAGCAAGTTTCGGCCACCTAGCAGCCTACGGAGAAGTGATCAGCTCTCAGATTTCATCAAAAATATCTTAATTTGTGTTCCGAAGATGAACGAAGGTCTTACGCGGTTGGAACAACATGAGGGAGAGTAATTACTGACAGAATTTTCATTTTTGGGTGAACTAACCCTTTAAGGAATATCATCATTTTTTCTTCCATCCTCTAATATTACCAGTAAACCTCTGTTTAAAGTGCAGCACTTTGTTTGGCAAAAAATAAAATGAACTGTTAAATTTTCATTTGATTACATTTTAAAATATTAATTGCATTTTTAAGGTTTTATGCCATGCAATGTTTTCGATTAATACATTTGTATTCAATTATAAATCCACCTCCCACATTTAAAAAAAAAAAAGAAAACAGAGAACTACTGAAAAAAATTAACATTTAATTGGGCCCTATTATTGCAACATTGAAAAAAATATTGAATTGTTAAAAGTTTTATGAAAAAAAGCGGCATTACATACTATATTGCTTAAATCCATTACAAATGCATTTGTGTGTAGTGGCAAACATAATAAATTAAAATGCAATCATAAGGAAGACGGATGCAAGCGTTTGCACACCTTCAGTATGGCCGTCTGTGTCGATGGCAGGTAGGAGTGTTCGCACCTTTCCAGGTGTTTCTCTGAGTTTGTCTTTCCAAATAAAAGCAGCACTACAAAACCCCTGGAGAGAGAGAAGGGAGAGATCATGCTAGAGCATCAACAGGTGTTCCAGATGGTCTAATGTGGGATCCACTTACCCGCCAATGAAACAGAGGATGTAGAAGGCCAGATAAAAGATGGCAAAGGGTCCAAATGAGATGAGGAAGAGGACGACTCCCAGACCCCCCCATCCCCAGACGGACAGACTGGCCTGAAACACACACACACACACACACACACACACACAGTTAACAACATTATTTCTTATCTTTGGCTCACTGTGAGTGCTCATTTTGAAGGACGCTAATTGATCAGAATGAAAGCAGCATGAATACAGTATACTTGAAAATACAGAATAAAAGACACGCCTGTAGCGACTGAACACCTAAAACTGAACATCATCATCAGGGTCTAAAATGTTTTTCCAAAAGTGGGTGAATTGAGGAAATTTCAAGGACATGAAATTGTATTTTGCACTATTTCATTAAATTAATGTTTTATCTCTAGGACAAAGGCACTGTTGTGCTGCCAGCACCTGTCACAAAAACATCAAGACTCATTGTGATTTTGTTTGTATTTGCATTAATGTGAACATGCCTGAGCTCTTCTTTAACATTCATGTTCTCTGATGTGTTTCACTCTTGCCAGAAAAAATCAGCAGCGGTCAGATTATCATTCTTGCATTGCAATTAAAGTGGCAAAGTCACAGAACAGCACGACAAAATGTAAAAAAAAATGTTTGCTCCTGATCATCATCATCATAATCATAACAAAGACCCAGAAGAATTGAAATCGCTGCTGGAGCTTTTCAGCAGACGGGTAAAGGTTTTTAAAAGACTATACGAGGGATGAGACAGATGAATTGAGTGTGACAGAGAATGTGTCCAGTGGACAGGTTTCCTGTTTTTTCCAGGACAGGAAACTCAGTGACCCAATCTCTGCCCTTTCTCTTCCTTCTCCTGAGACGATCGCACACACACACACACATCTCTGTGTGCCTCAGATCTGAAGGGTCGGACCTGGAGTATGTCCTGCTGACGTGTGTTAAATAAACATCACCCAAAAATATGGTCAAATGTTCACGGACCCGTTTCACAGATTGCGATGACGCATTTCCAAAGTTATTAAAGTCGGCATGAAACAGAAGTTGTGTTAGTCTTTATTTCCCCATTGCGAAGTATATCCGAGTGAAACGGCTTCTGGAACAAGAATAAATGTAGGGCGGGGCTTGATTTGTTTTTTCCATGGTGAATTGATTGGTTGTGGTTTGCTATTGGTGGATCTCATGTGAGTGACAGGTTGCCCCGCCCACATCATCAGAGAAGAGAAGAGATACTGCGAGAGGGAGGGGAAGTTATTCTGATTCAAGATTACGTGACACTTCAATTTAACAAAATGATAAATAATTTATATTAACCACTGCAATATTCCTGAAAATTTTTATTTTTTGATATTTTATTTATCAATATTTTTGATTTCTTGGTAACTTTAACAGCGTAACTCTAGCAACTAGGGCTGCAATATAGCTAAAAAAATTATCACCAAATGTTTCATATCGTTTGGTATTGATAGTTACTGACATTTTTTATAACCTTTTATCTTTTCTTAAGACAAGTTTTAATTTAAACCACTGTTTATTTTTTGTTTGTTTTTTTTTAATATATTTACATACTCTGTTATATTACCCTGGCATTAAATTAACGAGAAAAACAGTTAACGCTGCTGAGTGAGAGTTTCCAATACAACTGATTAACGTAAATTAATCTCTGTTTTTTTGGAAAGTCATAGAAACTCTTGTTGTGGATTTTTTCTTTTGCAACTGGAGGAAATGAGCATGTAAAAATGATATTTTAATGTAGCAACTAGGGCTGTGCCAATTTTAAGACAAGTAGAAAAGTTTGAATTTAAACCAATTTATCTTTTTTTATTTATCTATTTACATACTGTTATATTAACCTGGCATTAAATTAACAAGAAAAATAGTTAACGCTGCTGAGTGAGTGTCTCCAATACAACTGATTTTTTTGGAAAGTCATAGAAACTCTTGTCGTGGATTTTTTCTTATGCAATTGGAGGAAATGAGCATGTAAAAATGATATTTGTTGTAGTTTCCGTTCACCACTACAGAGGTTTATAAAACTGAGACAACTTCTGCTTCTGAGAACCCCGGAAAGATCATAATGAAGAAAATAATGAGAGCAAAAGAAAATAAGAAAATAAAGTGCAAAAAAAAAATGAAGAAATGGCAAAGGAAAGAAAAGAAAGACTGCAAAAGAGTAAAAGAAAGCAATCTAGATAAATATGACTTCAGATCAACCCGCCCCTAAACATCACATAAAAGAAGAAAGTCAATCAAAAGTCTTTTCCTGTCACAGTGTGCAGTTTACGTTAATTTGTTAAAAGTCTGGCCACACAAGACCATTAAACCACGTATTCATCCCAAGACCACAAACCCTGACCTCTGTGACCCGTGGATCATTCATGACTTGTGCTGACATCATGTGGATTTAGGCAAACAGCCTAACAAACCCACTCTGGATGCGGCTGCAGCGTTCTAGAGATCGTCCTCTGCCACAGACACAATGCAGGTATGTGTTATTACAGGGACAAACAAACAGGCTTTCACGTGTGTGGTGTGTCATAGGACTGCAAAACAGGGCGCTGGCAAACTATCCCAGCTGAAACACCAGCTTACACACAACACAACACTATTAGAGCAAGACAACGATATATCGGTCTAGTTATAGCATGTAATATATCATACACTTTCTGATTTTTACATTTTCTTGCTTGGTCTTTTTTTTTTGATGATTGCTTAAGACTCAACTAATAAGAGGATTGCACCCTCAAGTCTCTGGATCTTTTGTCTCTAGACAAGGCTTGGGAACATCCTTTAATGTGTGTCTGTGGGGTTTTATCACCGGTTTTATTGTCCCGTATGTAAAAGCATGCATCTGATTACTTAGTAAAGCAACTTGTCTCTCCTCAACAGACTCATGATTTAAGGAATCAATAATGTCTGTTTGTCTCAATTAAAGGAATAATTCACCCAAAAAATGAAACTTCAGTCATAATTTATTGACTCTCATGTCGTTCCAAAACAGATTCTTTCTTCCATGGAACACAAATTAATTTCTGTAAAATATTCTTGCCTAAAATTACAAAAAAGCACCATTAAAACTGTCAACACAACTTCTGTGCTGATATTTAAGTCATTATCATCAATAATGTTTGCACCAGTTCACTGTTCATTTGAAGGGAAGATTATCAGTGAACAATGACTTAGCCTAAATGTTGAAATTAAAGATGGGTAAAGTCATACAGGCGATTTTAAAGGTGCTTTTGTGCTCAATATGAAGCATGAAAGTTACAGCCAGTGAGCAGAGCACATTACTCAAACGTTCTCCTGTGCTCTGTGGAATAAAGTCAATCATACAGAACAACATAAGGCTGAGTTAATACTAAACAATGATCAATTTCATTGATTAAATAGCCAGTGTAGTGGCTACTAAACAGTCCTGATGTGTCTACCTCAAAATGATAGTGCAATGAACGTGCCTGCTTTGCATTTGGTCTCAATGTGTGCAAGTACACGTCATCAAAACAGTGACACCGGACCACATAACAGAGAAAAGGTGTCAGGTATGAGGGAAAACAAGACATCTGAATGCCACCTTACCAAAAACCAAAGACAAAGTTATCCACTACACTGTTCTGAATCAACATTCACTGGTTTTATCAAAGTTCAAAAAGTCTAACAATATGGACTAGTTAATATTAGCAGTTTATGCTTTGTGTTTTTTAGATAAAGCGATTTGCACAAACGCACATACAATCTCACTGTTTGGAAAACGTCCTTGACTGTGGGAAGTTTTCCTCTAAAAAACAGGTTTCGGCCCTTATCGCCACCAAACTCGTACCTCTAAAGAAGATAAAAGCAGATTATGACACACGGGGAACTAGAAAGCCAAAGCTGCTCTCTGTCGTCAAACACACAATAATCCAACAGCCGTTTTATCTTGAACATGTTTTCATGTTCGAGGGCTGCATATATCATTTTCGCATCGATATAATGATGTGCGAATCCATGATAGTCACACCGCAGGGTGTGCGATGTCGAGTAAGGGGATCGTACTGTAGTTGACCCGTACGGGCCAGTTATCTGTGCTTGTGCAGATTCACTCCCCTACAAAATCACATATTCAATATCAAATTCTTTCCAAATAGAGCTATTCAAGTCATCTGGTGAAACTGTTTTCATATCACAATAAATATAGCAGAAAAACAAAATATTGCAATATCAGATTTTTTCCCCCCAATATCGTGCAGCCTAACATGAGGTGACAGTCTCTATCCAGTAGGAAGACTAAGACAAATTAATAAACCAATTTAATTAAGCCTAATCATCAGGCTTTCATATGAGACAGAAAGGTGTAAAGATGTAACCTTAATAGGACTCTTAAAGGGATGGTTCGGAGTAAAATCAACCTAGAGTCCTTTGCACCATGACCTCGAGCCAAACACCCCCCAGAAGCCTTTTTTTCCCTTGGTCGAACATTATTAAAGTTAGAGCTTATTTAGAGATATCAGCCAGATGGCTTAGAGCAGGCGCTATTGGCTCTACATTCTTATGCATCGCTTTCTGCCAGGACTTTTACGTGCTTTGTTTTCCCAAATCACTGAAGTGACCTCGACGTCCGGGTTAGCGGTAGCATGAGCCATCAGGCAAGTGTCATTTAAATAAACTCCTGATGTACTTACAAACTTTCCAATGCCTCGTTTTATGAGTCCAGAACCTATTTGTGCTACTGTAGAAGTTTGGTACCTTTCTGGGCATTATTAGTGGGGTAATTTATGAGATACAAATTTGGAGCCATTAGCGCCTGGACTAAACCATTCGGCTGATATCTCTAAATAAGCTCTGACTTTAATAATGTTCAACCAAGGGAAAAAAAAGCTTCTGGGGGGTGTTTGGCTCGAGGTCATGGTGCAAAGAAGCCTAGGTTGATTTTACTCCGAACCATCCCTTTAACAGCAATGATCTCAGTCTGTCATGTCAGAACGGGCCACCAAAGACCTCAGCCAGGTTAAGATTATTATCTAGCGACGGTCATTCAATCATCTACAGCAAACAAGCTCCACCTTCTTAATCAAAACGCTGCGTGGCCATGCTACGGCTAACGGCGTGATACACGGATGTTTCCAGAACATGATTCTCAGCTCAGATCGAGGGTGACTCGGCACCGAGAAGAGCTCATAAGAGATCCCAAAGGTTTCAAGAGTGATCTGGCACAACTCCTCAGACTTTGGCGCTAATTCAGGCTTGTCACCGAGGTCTATTTTAAGACGGGCGTAAATACCCCAGGCTCGAGTGCCGCTTCCCAGAGACCAAAAGCTGTGTGTATAATCCAGATCTATGCCAACTGCACTTATATATAAAAGAGTTAAAGTTCTCTACAGACCAAATTATTACATTAAACGTATTGCCACGTAAATAAAATAATGTTCTTAAAAAGCTTATTTGAAACATGCAAGTAGTAGCACCTGTACTTGGCCGTTCGCTCTAACGTTAACCTAGATAAATGTGCGCTATTATTAGGCGCATATCCAAGTGTTTGATAACAGTGTAAACAACTTAAAATGCTTATTTTGGTCATGCAGATAAGAGTTATACATCATTACGCTTATCTGTGTAAACTCACAATAACAACAAAACGTTGTCCCTTTGTAAAATAAAGAAAACAAACCGGATGTGCTTTCTGCCGTCTCAGTATCTGTGAACTGCACCGAAACTCAGCGTATACTCGCCATACTTACAGACATGAGAAATATATCTATAGAAAGCTTGAAATGTCTACTTTTACACAAACCAATTCAAATAGAAAACAAATGCTCTGATTATGTAATCCGTATGAAAGGCACGTCCACTATATCTGCAGCGATGACGAGTCAGCATCTCCAACTTCATCTTTGCAGCCGACACTGACTCAGAAAGCACTAGTTTATTAACAAATAATTAAAATGTCTCCTTGCTATTTTTTTATTACTTTTGTCAGTGCTTTGCGGCAAGCTTATAGGCTATATATCACACCTAGGCTGTATATAGTAAAGGCTCATTATGGTTTAGTATTTCCCCCAGTTTATATTTAAGTAATTAAATATTAATATGCAATAGGTCAACTAATGGCTTAAATGAACGACGACTAGGCTAGTCGACAAGAAAAATCTTTAGTCGGAGGCAGCCTAGAAATCAGACATAATATTTCTGCCCGGCAGATGATAAAACAGGTGAAACAAAATCTTACATCTAGTTACATATAACTACATCACTGCAAAAAACAAACAGCTTCCTTCACTGCACAGGCTACGGTCACGGTGTTACTGTGAAATAATTGTCAGTATTAGATAATAGCACTCAGCTAATTAGGCTAACACCCCATGACCAGGAGCTTCACAAAGCTTTGATAAGGATCAGATAATAAGATTTACATCAGCATACATCTCACAGCTGTGATGGGCATAAACAGGGCACAGACAGAGAGCATGCTGGGATAGCTTCAGTGCGCAGGTGAACTGAGCTGCTCGTGTCGTAACACGAGTCTGATAGTCAAGTGCTGGACATTTACAGTTTGGCATTCCTCTGTTGACACACAACCCAGCGGCGGCACACTGTACAAGAACACTAGGCCTACTTATAATTTACTGAGGAAGCAAAAGGAATGAAGAAACAAACATGAAAAAACTCTGTTGTTGTTTGTGCATGAAATTCCTATAATTCTCTATGATTCTATTCTATTTGTACTTACTGCAAACAAACGAAATGACCTGTAATATAACATCACATGCGTCACAGCAGGTTGACCTGAAACTCTGTGGTTCAACGCCACGGGCTAGTAAAACATTTGCTGTAGTGCATTAACTTCGAGGTCCAGCCCTAAAATGCAAAGACGGAGTGAATGCGTTCAAGTCCTGATACGCCGGCAGAGACACGTGAGGACGCTCTTACAGCGGGTCAGGCGACTCAAGAGGATCCAGCTCATCCACCTGTCATCAGGAGACCAAACACACACAGATTTCAACAATGCACTGAACTTTTAGACAAATGCACGATTTTCACTGACGAAATGTGGCTTGCAAACAATTGGCAAGCTTGTCTTCAAAACAAAACAGGTGTTTAATCTTTAAGTTAGTTTCTAATTAAATAAATGTGATGACCTAAAATAACCCCAACAGAGGGCAAGTATCACACTACAACACTCTATCAGGCCTGTCATGATTAACTATAATACAATATTTGCATGAGTTTAAACAATCATTCACAGCTAAAACAAAAGGCAATTCACAAACTAATCAGGTCCCCAGAATTCATTTCTATGAGTTTTCCTGTTGTTCTTGATTACAGATTTGATGCTAAAATTGCATACAGTATATATGCCCCTGAAAACAATAATAAAAACAAAAAACAGACAGTCTGCTTATTGCAAATGTCCCAAACAGGAGTTATGTCAAAACTATATAATTAGAGGGGGAAATGACACATCCAGAGAGTAAGTGTAATGAAACCAGACTGTTATCTGCCATCATAACCAACCGTACCACAATGTTTGCATAGCCTAAACAAGTATGTCACTTTATAAATTTGCTCAGAAACTGAAATAAAATCCACACATAGGCTGAGCATGACCAACTTTATCATCCAACACACAGTCTGCATGGGTTTAACTGCCTCATTAAGGCAAATTAGAGGTTTACACTTTACAAGAATATATTCAGAGACTGAAATACTACATACAATCAGGCATGATTTAACCAACATTACAATCTAGACTACATTTAGCCAAAACAATTTAGTATATTGTTATACATATACTGATAGGTTAAAAAAAACATAAGACAAGAGCAAAACAAAGAGAACCAGGCTTCTCATCATAAATAAATTACAATGTATAAAGCTAAAACAGGTTCAAGGTTTTACTTTCTATGCACTGCTATTTCAGTATCAACACATCAAGATCAGATACCGATATGACACTTACAAACAAAACCAGTGTCTGTTATCAGGTGTGTCATCATTATCAACCTTATGGCCTGAAGAACTGCAGCCTTTACAAGGTTTTATTTCTCCCATACACGCAAAACTGGCATTTTATTTCAGCATATGTCTGTAGTGTAAATACATAATTATACGCTCAAACGACACGTACACATATGTATGATAAATTTAACACACATGCCACGACGTATCTCAACATCAACAAGCTGAGACACGCAGAAAACACACAAATACCCATCATCTCCACCCATGGCCCCTATACACACAACTGTCTCTCTCTCTCACACACACATTACTCATGTAAACACACATACAATGTAACAGACACAGCTGATGTTAGCTGAGCTAGCTGAAGACTTACTGTCAGTGCTCAGAAACATATAATCCCATCGCATTACTGTGTGTAATCCTGCACACAAGACGCGCGTGTGTGTGCTAATGTGTGTAACTGTGTGTGTACTTCAGTGTGTGTGTTTATTTACCTGCTCAGGTAACACACGGCTAAGCTAACAACAGCAGCTCAATACAGCAGGAAATACAATAAAAAGACAAAACATCATGGCTTACCTCTGCAAACATTATTTAAAATGTAAAAACGGTTGTCTGGTTTATCCCCGCCACATTATTAGCGCATTTCTTTCTTCTCACGTTCATAAACTGAGGCGCTTAAGGACTGCGCGCGCCCACCCTGCAGCCGCCATGAGCGCGAGCTCGACAAGCAACGCAAACTAGAGCAAACACTCCGGAGGGCTTCTGGGGAAAGATCATGTGAAGAGAAAAGCGGGCACTGATTGGTTGGCAGAATTCAATCACCCGGAAGATTGCCTGCGAAGCTACGATTTTGGTAAATATTATAACCATGATTTATTGATAAATATATTCAAAAATTATATAGACTCATCTAGAATTTATTTTTATAATGATAGTTAGACGTGAGCCAAATGGTATTCTTCTCCCAAGCAGGAGTCTGCCCTTGCTCGGCGTTGTAGAGTGGGCATACTAGTTAAAAAAGTTACCTGTAGCGTAACCTGTGATTGGTCAGCGTGTGAAATATGACACGCCTTTCGTACCCGTGACTCATGATTTACTATATTTGGTCAATTTAAATAGCACAGACCTGTGTAAACGATGTAAAGTACCTCGTATTTTCTTCTTCTTCTCAGAAATCGTGCGTCATTTTATCGCACTTCTGCTGAACCAGCACTGATACATCAGCACTGATACAGCAGCTGACCTACTCAATGCTCTCAACACGTGACACAATAAAACAATAAAAGTGTTCTAGTGCACAACTTGAATAAAAGCATTTTCTTTCTTTTGACATGGCATATGTCAAGAACTACACTGAAGAAGAGCCAATTAGGCTATCTGTGTAAACATGGCTAAAACATAAAGGATGATCCCAGCTAACAGGGAATGCTCTCAGAACTTTGGCTTTTCTGATCAAACATTCTTAAAGTAAAGATATCTGGTCTTTAATAATGTTTTTAAAACGTTAGCACAAAAACGTTTATACATCATTAATGAATGTAGCCTATAGCACTTTTTAATATTGTTAGTCCTACTACTTGTTTTAGAATGTTTTGAGAACATTCAAAAGTAACATTCCCATTATGTTTGCAGAATAATGAAATGCAATGTTCCCCTAATGTTTGAAAGTTTGAAAACTGGACATTTTGATCATTCAGAGAACATTAAGAAATAATTTCATAACTTGATGGGAACATAAGCTAAATGTTTTAGGACACATCTGGGTTGCGTGGTGTGACAGCTTGATATATTTTGATATTGATATATAAATATATTCAATATTAATCAGCTATTGCTGTATTGGCATTAGGCCTACCTGTTTCCAGTTGCTCAAAGCCCCGCTCGGGTCACACTGCAGGCAGGGAAGAACCATCATCAGAGGTACATTAGCAACTGAAGGGCAAATGAAGAATAATCTTCACATTTCTATTCCATTTCAGATTCCAGCATCATATGTCTTCATTTTATAAAGTAGTCCAAGTCAGAAATAAGTATGTTAATGTGTTTATCAGTCACACAACAGGATAAAGACCGGCTGATCCGGGCCATGATGTCACACTGAATGATCCTAAATGGACTTTGGACCTTATTTATGTTTATGACCGTAAGTGAGAAGAACAGAGATAGATGAGGAAGAAGCAGGAGACGAATGCACATGAAATTGATGTGATGCCTATGATAAGACTTGTTCATATTTATGTGCCTGTGATGATAAAAATGGAATGCATTAAAGAGTTGCTCACTCATGCTGAATGTACATAGATGCTTTGATGTGATTAGACATGTATGGGTAGCTTAGTTGACAAATAGCATGGACATTATTTTTCCCCACAGCAAGATTTTATGACAAAGTTCAACTGACAGATCAGACAAATATATAATTTGTGATTTTTCTTTTCTATTTGGAACATAGTTTTTTTTTCAGCAGTTCAACTTTAACTAATGCTGATAATAAAGCAAAATAAAATTTGCTATAGATTTTATCTTTGATAGCCTATGCATTAGAAATATAGATGTCCTGTAGCCTATTTTGTGCTCATGGTGTGAAAGATCATGTCACACTCATTGCATCAAGCTATTCTCACTGTCAGCATCTCTTGAGTGATATAAGACAGCACTGTGATGTGAGAAGCAGTCAGCGTGGGTAACGCGTTATTCCACTGCATCTGTTCTGTTGCGCGATGCGCTATTTTTAGATCTCGCGTCTTGATGCTGCGGGCGCGCGCGTGCGTTCGTCTACGGCGCGCGCTGAAGATCCGCGGTGCGTTTTTATGAATGAGTGTGTGATCGCCATCGTTCCTCTCATAGCAACCCATAAACGAGCAGGAACAGATATATACTTTTTCAGGTGAGTGCCAACTGCATGTCTCGTTTTATCATCCTCTTGTCTTGGATAGATAGATAGATAGATAGATAGATAGATAGATAGATAGATAGATAGATAGATAGATAGATAGATAGATAGATAGATAGATAGATAGATAGATAGATAGATAGATAGATAGATAGATAGATGATAGATAGATGCACTGTTTAAAAAAAATAAAAAAATTATTGTTGCCCAAACTTGAATTAGATCATTGCGTTTGTGTAAAATTAGGTTCATGGATTTATGACAGTATGCACTGTAATGCATGTATGCAATTATATGGAATTAATTAGAGCAATTTTACATGAGTAATACTAATAATAGTAAATTGTAAAAATATATAATGCATGACGCAAATACATCTGAATCATTTTTGTAGTTTTCCCCTTAAAGAAGGGTTTAGAGCTCTTGGTAACAGGTACAGAATATATCCAGCAACGTCTGCTCATAGGATGCATGGAGGACACATCACTGAGCTATAAATAGAACTGACAGCACACACACACACACACACACACACAACAGAAGCTGTTCCTCCTGAGCATCTCAGGTTTATAGGCATTAGTTTGCACAGATGAGATTTCACATGATTCATCCACAGGTGAATGGTACAGCGACAGGGTGAAGATCAGGTCCACAGGTTATCAACAGGTCTGCTATGAATAAACGTGTGAATACAGTATGCCACGGTCTGGCACTATTATTTAACAGCCTATATCACAGTAAAATAATTATGAAATGCAAAATAGCTTATGAAACAGCACAAACGGTAAAGCAAAAATATCCAACCATTGTTTTGGCTGAGAGCTGTTATTGATTTGCATGCAATTACATAAGGAGCTGTAGTGTACTCTGCATCTCGCTTATAATGTGTTCTTGTGTTTTTTTCTCGCTGTTAAAGGACTCACGTGATGCTGTACGCTCTTCATCATTGGCTGACATCTCGATGAGCTTACACACAGGTACCTCTCCATCACTCACATACACACAGCTTTATAAATTATGTAATCTCCTATGAATAAATGAAATAAAGGTTTCACAGCAATACCATAGAACAATAGTTTTAGAACAATTCAGTGAACATTTTTTCTTAGTGTAAAGACAATGTTAAAAATCTACAGAACCCTTTTCCACTATAAAGAACCTTTTGTGGAATGAAAAGGTTCTTAATGGAACCATCGATCCCAATAATGAAGCTTTATTTCGAAGAGTGTAGCTTGACCTTTTGACCTCTCCCATGCTCTCACACACACCTGGACTGAAGGTCGATGTCTCTCAGTGATGGCTTTAGATATATTTAGCACACTTTGGATGCGTTTCTGGCTGATATTGTGGCCTGTGTGACTGAGTCTCGACTGAGAGGTTTTGAATGGTGTGATGGTTTGAGTGATGTCAACACAGAAAACTTCAGCTTTATATTGGCTCATCCATCCTCAGATCTCCGAGGGTGGAGACCAGCGACATTCCTGACACACTGACATATGCATGATGTTTCCTTCACAAACACACACACACACACACACACATATACGCGCACATACACATAAATGAGAAATATTAAAATACACACTCACTACCTTGAAAAAGTTTTGTGTCGATAAGATTTCATGATGTTTTTGAATGCACTTATTTGATTAAAAATACAGAAAAAACAGTGATATTGTGAAATATTATTTTAATTCAAAATAGCAGTTTTCTATGTGAATATATAGTAAAATATAATTTATTCCTGTGATCAAAGCTGTATTTTCAGCATCATTACTCCAGTCTTCAGTGTCACATGATCCTTCAGAAATCACTCTAATATGATGATTTGATGCTCAAGAAAAATTTCTGATTATTATCAATGTTAGAAACAGCTGTGCTGCTTTGTGATACCTTTGTTTCAGGATTCTTTGATGAATAGAAAGTTCAAAATAATTTATTTGAAATTCAATCTTTTTGTATCAAAATAAAAGTATGTCACTTCTGATCAATTTAATTCAGTCTTGCTGAATAAAAGTATTAATTTCTTTGAAAAATATATTGCTGACCCCTTTTGAACAGAAGCACACACACACACACACACACACACACACACACACACACACACACCTGGTTTACATCATATCTCCACCTACACTAATACAAAGACATGCACTTGAGTATTTTAGCCTCAAGATGGCGCTGTTGCAAACTGACCCTAAAAGCTCCACCTTAAATGAGTGTGTGTGTTTTTATGTGTTTGAGCATCTGAATGTGTTTACAGTGATGCGCTTTTATGTGTTCCCCTCCTGATGCCTCTCATTCCTTTAGTGTTTGTCGTGAGGTTTGATCAGTAGAGGGTTTCCGACCACTGTGACGAGTCTCATTTAACAAAAAATCGAGAAGGCAAAATAAGAATATTTATTTGATAATCAAGATTATGATCCGGTGCTGAATTAAACAAGTAATGTAGTGAGTAGTGACATCACGTCACAACAATGCAGCCGCTGTTTGAAACGTCTCTCATTACATAATGCATACAGTTTCACATATTCTCAGGCCTGAGACGTACTCTTACTGTCTACACAACACAAGTACTGTCACAGTAACACAAGAAGCATTCACAAACTGCATCTTTCTTGCTTTATACATAGAACATACTGTGCGATATGCAGTTGCCAGTGCACTTGTGCTCAGAGAAACCGCTGAAGGTCTTTATAGATAGAACAGGCTGTTTTGCTGTCGTGGTTATTTTTATCTGCCCTCTTTTACCTTGGGAGTGTCTGTTTCTCTGTCAGACCTGTGCAGATGACCTATTTAACAACACTGCTATTGTTTTGTCTGGAGAGGAAGAGCAGGACATCTATAGGTCTGTGTGTGTGTGTGTGTGTGTGTGTGTGTGTGGACAAGAGCAAGTATACTTCACAAAGATGTGCTGTAGCGGTGTTTGCACAATTCACGGCCACAGTGCTATGCATTTGCCAAAGGTTTTGTGAATGGTTTTTACTTCCAGCATGTTGTCCTGTGGTTGCTAGGGTGCTCTGGGTGGTTGCTAAGGTGCTGGGTGATGTGTGCCTTAGCAAACATCACTAAAAACTGCATGCTTGGGAAACTAAAGTTGTGATGCCATTTGTGGCCACAGAGGAACTTCATCTCTGTCATGCATTAGGAATGTCTCACTCCTGGGAATTGTGCTTTTTCTGGATTACAAAAAGATTTCCTCTGTTTCCTAATTCATTGGGCAGGCCTGAGGGGATTCCACGTCAGTAGCGGTGTTTTATGTCCTATTTTTCCTTTAAACTGGCCGATTGTCAGGTGTTTTCCCTGCAGGGAAGTTTGGGGCTTTCATGATGTTATATAAAGAGCCCATGAAATCGAGGAGGAAATCCATCTATCTATCTATCTATCTATCTATCTATCTATCTATCTATCTATCTATCTATCTATCTATCTATCTATCTATCCATCCATCCATCCATCCATCCATCCATCCATCCATCCATCCATCCATCCATCCATCCATCCATCCATCCATCCATCCATCCACAGTATATTGCATTGTGATATTATTGTGACTTCTCATTTTCTTTGCAATGTGAAAAACTGTGATATATCGCTTCAATTATAACGTACAAAAACATTTGTAAAATACAATTTTGTCACAGTAGTATTTGTACTGAATTTAATTAATGTATTAAAATAAATAATAAAACCAATTAAAATTATATTCATATTTTTTATTTTTTTTAATTATTCCTTTCTGGTGTAAACCTACAAGCTGGCAAAAATAAACATTTAATAATAAAGAAAGAATTTTCTGCCAGTAAAACATTCCAAAGTTATTGATGACTCAGGTCAGAGATTTTTACTGTATCCAAATATTTGTCTAATATTAAAATGCAGAATGAGAAAAATCATCCTCCTTATATCAAATTATATATCAAAAAGCAAAAAAAAAGTGAATTAAAGGTTTTTAGCTATTTAAAAAAGGTCATTTTATATGTTTCGACCCAATTTCATGTTTCAATAGGAAATGCATCAAATCTGAGCACAAATCTGTTCATGTTTTTTGTTAACAGCATCAGCTGGTCCGTTGGTATTTAATCAATATTAAATTTGTATTTCATTAGGGAATTTGGAGGAAAGAATAATCACAAATCTCTCTGATATCTCAGATGTTTCTCCTAGAGAAATAAGATTAAATGGAGACATTTGCAAAATGACTTCAGTATCTCCAGTATCAACAACGTCTCTAACTGTGCTCAGACTGCTCAAATTTGATGAGTAATAATGTGATGTTAATAAGCTGGAAATTGTACACACAAGATTAATCGCAAAGAAAGGCACCAAATTCTAACTGTCTACTAGCAAAGACACTTTTTATCTGCAAAGTCAAAGTCCAGATCTCTCTATTCTGTGCATTTGAACCTAAATGCCGTTTTGCAGATAGAAAATCAAAGACTTTGTTTGTTGACTGATGAAGGTTTGGGAAACAGCAGAATGTGTCCGAATCTCCCTTTGAAACCGTCCTGCTAATGCTTTTACTGAGATTAAACCTCTGAGAGAAACAGGTGAAGAGAAGACAAGAACATGAGACAGACCCGTCTGAAAGAGTGTAAACGGATAAGAGGAAAGATCAAACGGAAGAAAAACACTCAGTGACAGAAAGATTGTCCACAGGAGCTTGAGGAAAAACAGTCTGACACGAGCAGAGAGAAACTGAGAGAGAGATAGAGAGATTCAAAGGGTCATCAGGAGAGGCAAACCTGTCAAGATCTCGCCAGCTCATATTTTACCACAAGATCAAAAGAAAGAAATCAAGAAATGTAATAAAATTGCAATTCAAAATAATACAATTATATATATATACATATGTATATATATATGTATATATATATATATATATATATATATGAAGAGTTCAGATGGAAAAGCCTCTAAGTGCCATCTGAAATTTTCTTCTAGAATGATCATTTTTGTCAAGCTTGTATATTTAAGTTCAATAATTTCACTTAAATGGCAATGCAAATTACCTATTAATTGTCATTTAAGTGAAATTACTTAACTTAAATATACGAGCTTGATAAAAATGATCATTCTAGAAGAAAATATCAAATGGCACTTAGAGGCTTTTCCATCTGAACCAGTCTTCATATATATATATATTGCAATGTGACATTATTGTGACAGCTAACCATATTTCTTCACAAATGATCATTTTCATTTCTATTGCTTCCATTATAAAGTACAAAATATGTACTAAATTTATTTTGATTGATTTTAATTACAATAATAAAATAAAATTAATTCAAATACAAAAAGTTAAATTCCATTAATATTTATAATATTACAACTGATTTAATTTGAATGTTTTTTTAACAAATTACAGTTATGAGAATGAGAATTTTCATTGCTCCAATATAATAAATTTGAATATATACAGTACCAGTCAAAAGTTTGGAAACACTACTATTTTTAATGCTTTTGAAAGAAGTCTCTTATGCTCATCAAGCCTGCAGTTAAAAACAAAAAAAACAGTAATATTATGAAATATTATTACAATTTAAAATAATGGTTCTCTTTTTTAATATACTTTAAAATGTAATTTATTTTTGTGATGCAAAGCTGAATTTTCATCAGCAAGTACTCCAGTCTTTGGTGTCTTATGATCCTTCAGAAATCATTCTAATATGCTGATTTATGATCAATGTTGGAAACAGTTGTGCTGCTTAATATTTTTTTATAACCTGAGATACTTTTTTCAGGATTATTTGATGAATAAAAAGTTAAAAATAACTGTATTTATTTAGAATAGAAATCTTTTGTAACAATATACACTACCGTTCAAAAGTTTGGGAACAATAACAATTTTTTTTTAAAGAAATTAGTACTTTAATTCAACAAGAATGCGTTAAATTGATAAAAGGTGATGGTAACGATTTATATTGTTAGAAATGTTTTTATTTTGAATAAATGCTGTTTTTATGAATAACGTTTTACTCATCAATGAATCCTGAAAAAAGTATTCCAAAAAAATATATATTAAACAGCACAACTGTTTCCATCATTGATAATAACTGAGTATCAAATCATCATATTAGAATGATTTCTGAAGGATCATAAGACACCAAAGACTGGAGTACTTGCTGATGAAAATTCAGCTTTGCATCACAAAAATAAATTACATTTTAAAGTATATTAAAAAAGAGAACTATTATTTTAAATTGTAATAATATTTCATAATATTACTGTTTTTTTTGTTTTTTTTTTGTTTTTAACTGCAGGCTTGATGAGCATAAGAGACTTCTTGCAAAAGCATTAAAAATAGTAGTGTTTCCAAACTTTTGACTGGTACTGTATATATATGGCTTCAATCATAAAGTACAAAAATGTGTCCTGAATTTAATTCATGTTGATTTTAATTTAAATTACAATAATAAATAAAAGTAAATAAAACAGTAAATACAATAAATTACAATATAATTTCATATTTTTCATTTAATTTTATTTTATTTACTGTAAAATAGATTACAATACTGATCAATTTTCTTGTTGAAGCAAAAAAAAAAATTCTATTTTTTGCATTAAAGTAATGAGAGTCTCAACATTTCTCATGTTACACCAGTAATATTTTTTCACCGTCACAGTCATGAGAATTTAGTAGGATGAAATGTGCTTAATTTCCTTCCAGGCTTCCTTTTCTTGACGTTAAACCTAGTTGCCTGGTCCTTTCTTTTGGTTTTGTGGTGAAATACGAGCTGGTCGTTTTCTTCATGCGACTCACCCATGCAGAGATAAATGAAAGGAGAGAGAGAGTGCGCAGGGAAGAGATGAAGGCAGACAGCTGTGTTTTTGTGTTGCTATTTTGAGTGTCTGGCCGCTGCTCTACTCCCCTGGTCTGGCCCGGCCTATTTCTGTCCTGGGCTGGTCCTGCTGCTATTCTTGGCACCTAAGCGAGAGAAAGAGAGAGAGAGAGAGAGAGAGCGAGCGCGCGGTTAGGAAGAGTAACAGAGAGAGAAAGCGTGAGACAGACAGAGAGAGAGTTTCCTGTACAGAGGTTGAGAGGCAGGAACAGAGCTGACGTTCTCACCTGTGACGTCTCCTCACTGATCTACCTGATGAAACTCAGCAGGGACGGCTAGAAGAAACCACAGAAGAGACCCGGAAACAGCAGAACCCCTCTGCAAGAGAGAGACGGATCAAAGGAGAGGAAGCCGGGACGCTGAGACCGAGGTCTGAAGCTCAAGTTATGCTGCAGACCATTTATGAAGCTGACTCCAGCATCACTGCAGAGTGGAGGAGGAGAAGCCTGGACACACACGCCGCTGCCATCGGGTCAGGTACAACACCTGAACACACGTCCCAGAGCACGCTTATACTTACATGAGCAACATAATCTCAGATGTTTCTCTCAGAATTCCATCATTAGAACTTTAAATTGATGTTTCTCTTAGAATTCATGTCCATCAGAGACATTATGTGTTGTTGATGTTCAGTATGAGATATTTTGTCAAGTGAAAACCTCAGACGCACGTGCTTAGTCTTCATTTGCTCTCCATTAGATCTGTCTATAATGCAAATGATTTGCTTAGTAATTTTACTTTGATGTTTTTAATTTTTTTAAAAAAAGTATTTTTTACGTGAGAAGCAAAATTACAAAAGATGTAAGTCTTTTTTTTCTGAGAAATTTATCAAAATTTTGTGATTTTATGCTTAAAACAAGAACAAATATCTGCCAGTGGGTTAAGAAAAGTAAAACTAGTTTTCACCAGTTTGACACCATTGGCAGATTTGTTCTTGTTTTAAATGGGCTATATGTAATAATTTTCAAGCATTAGTCGTTTTTTTTATTGCCACTGTGTGAACAGCTTGTAATGAAACTTAAAAACGAGACATCTGTAGACTGATTTGTGACTCGGGACGTTTTTGCCGGGAAAATCAAAAGGATGCGAGCCTCTCTTCCATTATGTGACACATGAAACGAATGCTTATCCAATGTTCAGATCAGGATAATGAAAGCCATTCTGTACTGTAATGTCAAAGTGCCATGTTTCATTACCTCATCTGTCGACATGATGCCTGTGAACTGCAGAACTTGAGCAAACATGTCCACATCGCAGATGCTCTTTGCTGTTTTCTCACCGCTGTCATTTTTATTGTGTTTATTTTGTCACTGAGAGGAAAGATCACAGCATGTATTTACATAGGCTACTCATCTTAACACCGCTGTCAGCAGCGTGGACGGCGTCAGGGTGTTCGTTGACAGTAGGCCTGTATTGCTGCAAAGGTATTTCCAACTTATTTTTACTTCTAAGCGAAGAACGAAAAATAACGCGAGTATATCAGGGCTTTAATCACGACCAGTGTCTTGTGCGGAATGTGCGCGTTGTGGATGTCTGCAGTTCACTTAACGGCCACCAGTGTCGCTAATAACAAGGGTTTCTACAGCCGATTTAAGTATGAATTCGCTTTTTCCCCATTTTAATTGTCAAGTAAATGTGTCTTAATTAAAGAAATGTTTAGATAATTATCAGTAATACTGAGTAAGACAATCCTTTTCTGCAGTGTACCAGAAACAACTGAGATATTAAGGAGATGATCAGGTAGGCCTGGCTGTCACATGTGAGGACGAGCTCAGGTAGCCTAAATTGTGTTGCTCAAATGTCGCTACACACAAATAGTTGTCATATAGTAAGAGTATAGAGCTTTAAAATGAATGTGAGAAGCAGCTCAGGTCATGTGCTCTTGGGAGAAGTCGATAAGAAGTGTTTGAGTTCATATCGAGATCTCTGCAGTATTCTGTTTGTGATGCGAGTTATTGAGAGTTTCACATCACACTATTCGTAGATGATTCAACAGCTCTTGACCAGGTCAAATCTATATTGAGATGTCACTTAGTTTCATATGTCACATAATAATCCATTGTTTAATTTAACAAAAGCAAATGACTCACATCAAATGATTCACATCATGTTTCCTCATGATGGTGTTGTATAAACATCAGACACATCTGTTAGTCAGGCCCTTTACAGCTAAAATCCAGCAGCAGGTTGCAGATCTCAGATCAATAGTATCCTCATTTATTTCATGAAGAGGGACTAAAAACAGTCATTTTTGCTTTGTTTTGGCAAGTTATGTTTCTTACTGAATACTGTGCAGTATACTGCATTTTGCCTGTGTTGCGTAATTAAAGAAGTAGAATGAATTGTGCAATGATAAACATTTTAATAAGCTGCATGCTAAAGTGTTGTCACATTACCTCAATTATTTGCACATTGAGTGCCATCCAGCATTTTTATTCCAAGTATTTATGCAAAATCTTACTCAACAGTCTTGTTTTCCAGAACAAATATCTAACATTCCTAAATCAAGATTTACTTGAGAATCAAAATATCTTAAGATATTAATATCTTATGTAATTTTCCTTCTTCAAGTAAATCTTGATTCAATACTTTTTACTATATTTTTACTGGAAAACAAGACAAAAATACTATTTTTTTTTGCAGTGAGAGCAGTACAGTATGCTTCCAAACAGAGTTATTAATCTACCAGGTTGGTAACTCTATGAGTTAGCAGCGTAAGAGTTCAACAGTGCAACTCCTGTTTTTAGCATGTGTGTCGACTGTGAGGAGAATGTTTCTCTTAGACACCTGAAGTCGTTCTGCAGGGAATGAGAGCTTGTCCAAGTGCGTGCCTGCGTCCCATTTATTTATACTATGCACTAAATGTATGTACTTGGCTGGTGATGAGAAAGTGCACACTAAGAAGGTAAAATTGATAGCGCAACCCCCATTGTCACACACTGTTTGCATACACATAAAAGTGCAAACGTCCAACCAAATTCATTCCTTTTGACCTTGCATTGCAAAGATGAATTTTCAGCTTCATTACTCCAGTCTTCAGTGTCACATGATCCTTCAGAAATCGTTCTAATATGCTGATTTGCTGCTCAAGAAACATTTGATAAATATTTAGTTGTACTGCTTCATATTTTTTGTGCAAACTTCATGCTTATGACATAAAAAGTAAACATTATGAAATAAATGTCAAATTTATGTCAGTCATAATTATGAAATTAAGTCATATGACATCAAAATCAAAAGTTATGGCATAAAAAATATGAGATAACAGTCACAATTATGACATACTAAGTCACAACTATCACAAACTGCTAAATTTTCAAAGGATTTTTGAATAAATAGAAAGTTCAAAAGAACAGCATTTATTTGAAATAGAAATCTTCTGTAACATTCTTTACTGTCACTTGCTGAATAATAGTGAATATCAATAGATTTTCCAAGCAGAATCTAATGCTGTCAAGTGAAATCAGTGTTTAGCAGGTGGATGCGTGTTTACTTCATGCTTGATTTGTCGTTTCTGGGAACATCTTTTGACAGTGTTGAGTTGTGCTCAGGTGTGTTTGTGAGCGGCGTCCCGCTTTAGGAATGGCGTGAGAGGGCAGTTATTTACCCCTCTGCGCTCCCTTACTGCCCGCGGCTGCATGGTGAATGTTCTGGCCTCTTGACTTCAAGCCTGACTATTCTTAGCCACCGTATTTTGGGCTTAAGGCATTAGGATGCTAAGATTAGGCCTGGTTATCGTTCCGTCTGAGTTAACTCCTCACGTAACTACATACCGGAAGGCTTTATTTATAACGCACGCTGTTTTTTAATAACAGCAAGAGAAACAAACGATGAGATGTTTCTGAAGTGAAGGTTTTGAGAGTCAGAGAGTTATCTCATGGGTGTCTTTTATTGCGTTCAGAGCACATGCCGCAGTATTTTTGGTGTCGACTGACACCTTTGGCCAGTGTTGTGGTTCTGTTTTGGTGGCCTGTGCTTTTTGTGGTTTGTGTATTCTGGGCTGGGGGCCCGGTGGAGTCTCTGTGGCAAGAGATGGTTTCACAACGAGGCGGTTTTTATTTCATCGCCAGAACGTGGACGTGATGCTGATATTCTGAGTCGAATGCAACATGGTTACCCCCATAACCACCATAAAAGAATAACTGTGTGTGACCAGAGGGAGGTTTTATTGCACCGAAGCAGTGCCGGCCCGAGCCTTTTGGGGGCCCTAAGCAGAATTTGATTATTGCCGCAATGTCACTCTATAATGTTACATTATAAATTAATACAATGAGGTTATGTATTAATACAAAATAAATACTTAATAAAAAATAGATACTTAAATAAAAATGTTTTAACTTTTTCTTTACTCTTTTACTAACTCTTTGAAAACAAACTGTCACAAAACATATTAAATAAATTATTTGCAAAATATCCTCCAACGTTTTGCAACACTTTGCAGTTTGAATGATGTCTTGTATGAACATGACGGAGTATGTTTTTATGTTTCCACTGTTCGATCGCGCCCGCGCCTCACACACACACACACACACACACACACACACATACACACAACATATTCCAGCATTGCAATCTTGACATCGCAGCCTGTTTGTTATAGCCGTAATAAAATATAATAATAAAATAGTCAACCTAACATATAAAAATTACACTGCTCTGTTTAAATAGTCAGTAGTAGCCTACAATTCGTATCATTCAGCGAAAGCACTGTTCCACTGTGATGTTTCCAAGCACATTTTTGCGCATGTGAAGAGAATGATTTTTTCCCCTCGATATTGGAACGTGGGTGAAGTACATAGAAGCCTATAATAAAGAATAGTTTACCATCCAAATCCATCGCGAATGTTGAAACATTTTGATTCTAATGAGAGAGATACGTGAGCCCAACGCCGCTTTCACTTTCGCTTTAAATTATTTCGTTTTGGCTTGTTTATAGTTATTTTTTTTATTCTTGTTCTGTTCTGAATATCATTAAATTTAAAGGATAAATCATTGATCAAATAAAATTTTTGTGACAACATTACCGTGACTGCGCACGAATTGTCTATGCACGCGAGGTTATGCGCATCACTCAAACACTGGCAGACACAGCAGCAGTTGTAGGCAGGTATATTGATCATGAAATCAGAATTTTCTTGTCTTCTTGTCTTCATCTTGTCTTCTTGTTCATTCATTTATGTCAGTTGTTTAATTTAATTAATATGAAAAAAAAAAAAAAAAACTCGCTTGGGGGCCCCCTGGTGGCGAGGGGGCCCGAAGCAGCCGCTTAGTTCGCTTATGCCTCTGCACCGAAGTATAGAGTATTGCTACAGTGCAGTATCAAATGAATGTGGAGAGCAGCTCATATTGTTTGATCATTGAAGATTGAGTTCATATTAAGCTCCCAGACTTTGATGTCTTGTCAAACCCCAGCACATCATTGAGATCTCTTATGGAAGTCCAATTTCAGCCACATAAAAAAACCAAAAAACTTTATTTCGATGGTCCACTTTAGTCATTCTGCTAGCTATAAGTAACTTTGCAACTATATGTCAGCTAACTCTAATTAGAGTATTAGTAGACTGTCTGCTTAATATCTGCTAACACGTTATTTTGATGCTCCTCCAACAGACATTCTACTGACATAACAGACCTAACAGTTTACTACAGTCTAGTAGTACTATAATGACTGCTAGGTGACATGTGGTTGCAAAGTTACGTACAGTTAGTAGAATGTCTAAAGTGGACCATCAAACTAAAATGTAACCAAAAAAGAATCATAATTATGACATAAAAAGTCAATTTTGACATATTATAATTATAAGATAAAAAGTCAGAATTATGACATAAAAAGTAAATGTTATGAAATAGGCCTAAATGTCAAATTTATGACACACTAAAATCATAATCATGACATGAGATATAGTCGAAATTGTCTTACTAAGTCATAACTATGAAATGAAGTCATATGACATCAAAATCATGAGAGACTAGTAATAATAATGATAAAAAGGTCATAATTATGGCATGAAAATGAAAAGAATATGAGATAAAAGTTGAGATAATTGAGATACAGTCAAATGCATGACAGACTAAGTCAACTATCACGAAAAGTTATGGCATAAAAAATAAAAAATATGAGTAACAGTCACAATTATGACATACTAAGTCACAACTATCACATACAAAGTCAAAATTATGACATAATAAGTCATAATTATTAGGAAATAATGGCATACAAATCATAACTATCACATAAAAGTCATTGTGAAAAAAAGAAATAATTATGACATAAAAAGACAAAATTATGACACTAAATCAAAATTAATGATTTATGATTAAAATTATGACATAATTCGAAATCATGAGATACTAAGTCATAATGAGATAAAAAGTAAAAATTATGACAATTCGAAATTATGAGATACTAAGTCATAATGAGATAAAAAGTAAAAAGTATGACATAATTCGAAATTATGAAATACTAAGTCGTAATTATGACATTAAAAAACATGTCATTTCTTTTCTTATCTCATATTTCTGTCTTATTGTCTCATAATAACTTATGCCATAATGTCTTGGTATTTCGACTTTACATGTCATAATTTTTATCTTAAAACCATGATTTCCCAAATCATATTTTTCCTCATGTGGCTGAAATGGGCTTCCATACCTCTGAAACTCAAGAGGAGACACGCATGAGGTTACTGGGGTCTTTTCCTCAGGAGGAACATCGAAGAAACTATTTGAGATACTGTATATACTGAAACTGACAGTCTATCTCATTGTTGTCTCATGCATATGGTTGTGTCTGTGTGCTTTATAAAGAAAACAGCACATGCAGTAATAGGTTTATTAGTGAGGAGATTGGAGCAGCAGATTAAGGTCATGTTTACGAGCACATTTTTACAGCGCAGCTTTTTTAGGGCATGAGACCAGATCATTCTCTCTCTAAACACGCACATATACTACACCGAACGCCTTTCCTTTTTTCACCTGTGTAAAAATACATTAAGTGCATCTCAAACATGACAGTCACACGGTGTCTCGCTTTAGATTGAGCTCAAATAAGATTTCGGCCTCGAACGGGAGGGTTGTTGAAATACCTCTGTGTTTATGCTCAAGGCATTTGAAACAGACCCCATAAAAAGACCCTCCCTGTAGATTATGCCCGTAATTGCCCTTGGGTTTATTTAAAGACCCTAAAGAAGGGTTTTAATTGGTCATTTTCATGCAGCTAACACTGCAATCCTTCACAAATGAGCTAGTTTCAGAAATAAGTTTGCGATCTGTAAAACTGAGGCATTTAAACTGTACTTGACCACAAACCATTTGGCTGAAATGAATCAAACTTGGGCAAAGTAGCATGTTACTGTAAAAGCTAAACAGTTATCTCAAGTATGGCTTTATTGCATTAAATCTAGTTTGACACTCTTTGCTGAGTGTATTTGCGCTGTCTCTCTCTCTCAGATTCAGAGGGGTTGTCCGCGTCGGGCACATCTGAGGTCAGCATGTTGGACTGGGACCGTGATTCGGATGACTGGGAGAAGCAGTTACAGCGCGAGCTGCTTCTGATCCAGAGACAGCAGCAGATCCAGAAACAGCTGCTCATCTCCGAGTTCCAGAAACAGCACCAGAACCTGCTGAGACAACACCAGGCCCAGCTCGAGGAGCACATCAAGGTACACCCATCTAACAGGGAAGCTTCCCACAACTTTGGCACGGTTCTCTCAAAGGTATTATTCAGACATTGTTCAAGGAACTTTTTTTTCTTTTTTTTTTCTGAAAAGTTAGCTGAATATTTTACTAAAAATGTTTACCACTTGCTTCAGAATGTTCATTGAACATTGCTTGTGTAATGATAAAATGTAATGTTCCCAATGCTTTTGCTTTATATATATATATATATATATACACATGTTCATCTTTCTGTGTAATGTTTCTGTTCGAGCATGAAAAAAGTCTGCAAAGTTCCAAAGCCCCTCCAGCGGGAGTTATTCTCTATATCCGTGTCAGTAGGCGCATTTCCATTACAGATTTGCGCAAAACTTTTGCGATTTTTTTCTAAATGTCGACAAAAAACTATTGCGAAATGACGCTGTTTCCATTAACCGATGTTATGCGACTAAAACTTATTTTTTCCTCTTGCGATAAGTCATTCCAAAAATCATGGCAACGGACGTTGGTAGGTTTATGTATATCCCAGCCACTGCACTGGCCATTATTATTAATCAAAGGAGATGTATGTGTGTTATCCAATCATTAATGGCAAGGAAAGACCCTTATACTTGAGAGCGGCTCATCTGAGGTGTTTCTGGGTGTTTCTCACTCATATCTGCTTCGAGGTCTTGATTGTGGCATTTCTTTGAGGTTTAGAATCCAGTATTCCCGTAATTCTTCTGTCTTTTATGAATTTAATAAAGAACTCAGTCTCGTATTCTGTACAAACACACCGCGTCATCTACGTCAGGTGACCTGTAAATGCGCAAAAACTGTTTCCATTGCAGTTTTGCGAAATATTTCTTTTTTTCGAATTGCCTGAAAAACACCTCATGCGAGTGTAAAATTTTTGTTTTGCGATAAATGGGGGATTTTGCGAAATTGACGTGTTTCCATTGGGCGTATTTTCAATTCGCAATTTCAATTTGCGCAATTTGAAGGGTAATGGAAATGCGGCTACTGTTTCTGAACTCCCTGAAACGCCTCCATTGTAGTCTTGAGTTTTCTTCCGGAACGAACACGTCACAATATTCCTCATTTAAATAATTATACGCAGAATAAAGGGGCGGGGCCTGGTTAAGTTAGTTAGTAGTGTGTTGAAACTGGCAGTTATGGTAAGGGACGTTGACCAATGGTTGACCAATCACAACACACTGGTTCAGCCGACCAATCAGAGCACAGTGTGCTTTTCAGAAGGAGGGGCTTCATAGAGACAGGAACTAAACAGAGCGTTACTGACAGACTGGGAAGAGAGGAGCTGCAACAATGGAGAATAGGGGGAAAATAATGTGTTTTTTGATCATTCAAGCATGTAAACCTATTCTAGTAGAGCCCAAAAACAAAATCAAGACCATGAAAAAGGACATATGGCCTCTTTAACATTTTTGTTTTTAAAACATTTGGAAAACTGAACATTTTGAACGTTCAGAGAAAATTTTCAAAAAAACGTTTTCATAACTTAATGGGAACGTTCACAAAACGTTCTTTGAACATAATTGGGTTACACTTTATTTTAAGGTGACTGAACTAGTTACATTGTGCATACTCAAATAAGTACTGAGTAGCATTAATTAAATACATGTACTTACTATAGAGTTACGGTTAGGGTTAGGTTTAGGGTTAGTTACTTGTAATTATGAATAAATAACTGTTATTACTATGTAGTAATGTGTAACTACGCTACCTTAAAATAGTGTTACACATCATTTTGTTAGCTGGGAATCAGCCTTTATTTACTGTGACCCCGGATGGAAAAACCACACACTGCAAATAAACATGCAAACTTTGCAGTTATCATACTGTTTAGAAAGTATAATCATAAATGGTTAAACTAATGTGATAGAAAAATCACCAACCCTGAAAAATAGATTTTCCTACTTGGTATTTTTATGTACTTTTATATTTTCCAGTATAAATATCTAAACATACATTTATTTCATGCAACATTTCTTAAGATATTAAGTCCTGTTGTGAAAGAATGTATCAAAATGAAGTGAGTTTATGCTTAAAATAAGAACAAATATCAATTAGTAGGGTCAGAAAAATAAATACATTTAATTCAGTTTATTTTTCTGACCCCATTGGCAGATATTTGTGCTTGTCTTCAGCACAAAAAAAACTTCTTTTTTTTTTAGAAAGCAAGACTTCACATTTTACATAATTTTGTATCTTGAGTAAATGATTGTAAATGATAAATCTTGATTTAAGAATGTTTAGATATTTGTACTAGGAAAACAAGACGAATTTTGCTGAGGAAGAAAATCATTTTGCAGTGTGTGTTTAAGTTTATCCCTGCTATAAAAAGTAAACCTGGTTACTTGTTATCTGTGTGAGGATACCAGGAAGTTACATCCAATGACGACAATGTGACGTATCCGTATAAAGCTCTGTTTTCATTAGAGCAAACTCCACCCACTGAAATGATGGCGTTGGTCCGTTCATTAGTCAAATCAAGACGCTGTTTGTGTCAGATATTTGTAGATCGGATGAAGCTGATCTTCTTTCTGAAGCAGGTCAGTGGGGTTTAAGGTCATCTGCAGGAAACCAATCGATTTAGTCAGAGATGCTCAGCTGATCTCATTACCTCAGTGTGTGTGTGTGTGTGTGAAGCATTGAATGAGTGCGTACATGCAGAATAGTTCAAATTGGGCCACAAAAGAAAGTCACAAAATATTAAAAGTAATGGTTATCTGCACTATTTCATTTTCAGTGACTTTTAATCTTAATCTTTAAACGTTTTGCATGTTTAGTTTGAAAAGTATGTTTTCTGATAAATTAGATTTAGATTGAGTCAATGTGCAGAGTACAGTACAAAGCCAATGAAATACAGAAGCATCTAGCCCTGATGAAGGCTTATTGGCCGCAACGCGTAGGTGTGCCGCTGCTTGTCACCTGTTTTTAAAATCTAAGCCATGAAATAATAAAGGCTTTTTATATTTTTCTAAAAACTAATACTCGAGTGCCTTGGATTGTTTTTTCTTATGACGGATATGAGACACTTTGATAAGGGCCAGATTATAGCAAGGCGACTGGGTTAGAGTATCTCTGAAACGACAAGACTTGTGTGTTGCTCCCAATCAGCCGTGGTGAGAATTTACCTACAGTGTCCAAGGAGGGACAAACCTCAATCCGGCGACAGTGTGTTGGGCATGTGGTCGTAATGTTTTGACTCATCAGTGTATATGCACAGATAAAAGTTAAAGTACATTTAAGATACAGTGCATTAAGATGTAGACGGTAGACCAGTCAGTGCAAGTAATGCTCTGGTTGTGATGTGAAGGAGATGGGAGATGATGGTCACAATGCAGAAAAAATATTTTTTTGGGCTCATATTCATATTTGTTATTTAATACTACATTAATACATTAAGTGTGCAACAAATGTCCAAATACTTCTTGGGGACACTGTATACAATGCAAAAAATGCTTTTCTTACTTAGTATTTTTGACTTGTTTCCATGCAGTCCAAATATCAAAAAAATCTTATATCAAGAAGCATTAGAGAAGTAAAATGACATAAAAAAAATATTAATTCAAATGGAAAACAAGAAAAATAATCTTAATTCAAATGTAAATGGGGTATCTGATAATTTAAGCAAAAACTCACTTAATTTAGATTTTTTTGCCCCAGAAAACAAGATATAATTTCTTGTCATTTTACTTCTCAGTAAATGCTTCTTGATTTAAGAATTTTTAGATATTTGGACTGGAAACAAAGATACTAAGTAAGAAAAGCATTTTTGCAGTGTATCGCCAGTACATCAAATCCGAGGTCAGTTTGATCTGTAAATATCAGCATCAGCCATGTTCTTTAACTCTGTGCACGTGTCGGCTTCATCTGTGCTTTCCTCCGTCAGCTCCAGCAGGCTCTGTTGACTCTACGGCAGCAGCAGGAGGTGTTCGCTGAGGAGCGTCGGCTGGTGTGTGAGGAGGAGAGAGAGGAGGTGCGAGAGGACGAGAAGGAGCTCCACAGGAGAGAAACACACAAACACCAGCACCACAGACGGAAGGAGCGATCTAAAGAGAGTGAGCAAACTCTAGCAGAACAACCCTTCCCTGACAGTCGCGCTCAGTCTTTCCCAGTTACAGTTTAGAATTCCCCAAATTGGCCCTATAGTTTTTTCTTTAGGCTATACACTTGAAAATGAATAATGACTACTTTTTGTTATGTCCAGAAACTATTGGAAAATGGTTTGATTCACCACTAGGTGACGCTGTTTCTGCACACGTCTCTCCTTTCTGAGTTGCAACTGTAACTTGAGCAGAGTGAGAAAATCAAATAATAAAAATGCACTGAATTCAGTATATAAAAATATTACGGCTTATATTAAGACACCTGAACAAAACTTTTAACAATATCAAATTTTATTTGTCAATAGAGATAGCACGCAAAAAAAAGATCTTTTAAATTACTGAATTGCAAGGAAAACTATTAGACTTAAATGTAAAATATATTAAATAAAATTTTAATTTATTCATTTTAATATTATAACTATATCATATTTAATCTTATTTAATAATATAATAATTATTTAAATATTATATTCAAATTATAAAAATTAACAGATATATTTAAATATTAAAATGTAAAATTATAGAAAATTACTGTTTGCTTGAGCAAATTAGATATTTGACAGGGCTTGATTACAAGAATAAATATTTCGTTTAAAAAAATAAATAAAACATAAATATGAACAATTAAATTGAAAATACATACATTTATTTGAATATATATTAAATACATATATAAAATTAAATTAAATATACATTTATTTAATTATTTAAAAATAAATATTAGGTAGCTACATATATTAAAGAAAATTTCACATCAGTTCCATATTAATTATATATATCCATTGCATATTAAGAGTCACATATAGGCTGACTTTAATTAAGTTTCTAACATGTTTTCCGCAGGTGCGATGGCAAGTACTGAAGTCCGTCAGAAACTGCACGACTTTCTGATGAGTAAATCGGCTAAAGACCCGTCTGTGTCCGGCGCCGGTTACCCTCTCAGCCGCTCAAAACTGTGGTACAGGTACGTCATCACCCTCCTTATTCTGCACTTTAGACTTCTTTTCCATGTGAGTGTTTAACAAAATAGAATAGAATGTGAGTGGAATCAAAAGTATGAAAAGTGTAACGCGCTCTCATGATGTCACCACAGCTCCGCCCACCCGGGTCCTGCAGAACAGAGCTCCCCTCCTCTAGGAGAGACTCCGCCCACCTTCAAATACCCTCTGACCTCTGGCCTGGACTACAGAGAGGACTTCCCTCTCAGGAAGACTGGTAGGTCAGAGTTCAGAGGTCACGCTGAAGAATCCTGTCCTATGATCCTTACCAAATCAGTATAATCTGAGACACGTTTGGAGGCCTTCAGGTTTGGGTCTCTGATGGGAAGTGTGTGTGGTTTTGTCACAACTAATGCTTCTTAAATTAGATTTTATTCTGAAGGCTTAAATACTGTAAGTCGATGTGTTTTGCATAGTATTGCTAACGGCTCAGTAGTGAGCCGCCTTGCTGTTTACTACCTACATAGGCAGCATGTAAAAAGTTTGCCATCTTGCTTAACTAATAATGCAATGTCATATACACACATATATATATATATAATGGACTTAAACACATTTATTTGTCTTGTTTTCCAGTACAAATATCTAAACATTCTTAAATCAAGATACTTGAGAAGCAAAATTACTTAAGACTTATTTTCTGAGGAATATATCAAAATTAAGTGAGTTTATGCTTAATAAAACAAGAAATATATCTGCCAGTGGGGTTAGAAAAAATACACTTAATTCAACGAGAAAACACGATTATTTTTCTTAGCCCATTGACAGATATATTTTTCTTATTTTAAGCATAAACTCACTTAATTTTGATGTTTTCCTTCTCAAGTAAATGCATCTTGATTTAAGATTTTTTAAAATATTTGTAATGGAAAACAACGCAAAAATACTTTTTTTGCAGTGCAAACTTTCTCAATGTTATGAGCAAACGTCCAGTAACGTTAACAGAACGTTCGTTCAAAGTGATCTGGTCTTTAATAATGTTCTCAGAACCTTTGTTCTCAAAAACCTTTGTGCATTATTAGTTATTTTGACCAAATGCATGGATGTTTGTAGTTTGTTTGCCCTAAATGCAGCATAATTTCGCTGCTGTCTAGGTAGGGTGCTGATTGGGTTTTGTAGCAGAGCTCAGTGACCTGATGTGTGTTCTTGCTCCGAGCTCGTGCAGAATCTGACAGCATTGCACGAGTGTCACGGGGGCTCGGCGGAGGTGACACTGCCTAAATGTTTGCAGATGAATCTGGCCGATATTTAATCACTGGGGTCAAGGGTCAACTGAGCATGTCACTGAGCCCGGTGGCCTGTGGGCAGAGCTAAATGGGGCCGGTGAGTGACCCTGTTTAGCTTTAGGGTCAGTGTGGTGAGAATGACCACGCTTGTGCCCGCTGTGTGCCCCGGGGCGGCCGGTGCGAAGGTTTGCAAACAATTACCCAGCGGAGGGGTTGTAGAGACGAGACCCGGGCCGACCGAGGGGTTCCTCGGGACGGGACGGCTCTCGGGCCCCTAATCAGAACAGAGGTTAACTCGTCCTGGGGGCGTAGGTGGCTTTGGGTCGCATGGTTGCAAATCACCTCAGATGAGTGTTCAGGATGGTCGTTGTGCGCATTTGACCTTTCAATTGTTTTTGCATGTTTTACTGTCGGACAGGTTAAAAAGTCTGAGTGCTTAATGTTTTGTTTGGGGTTAGCAGAAATATTACGATTATATTTTTTTTGGGGGGGGGGTTATGTTCATGCTCACCAAAGCTGCATTTATTTGATCAAAAATACAGTAAAAATGACAATATTGTGAAATATTATTACAATTCAAAGTGGCAATTTATTACATTTATTTATTATATACATGTAATTTATTCCTGTGATCAAAGCTGAATTTTCAGCATCATTACTCCAGTCTTCAGTGTCACATGATCCTTCAGAAATCATTCTAATATGATGATTTGCTGCTGAAGAAACATTCCTGATTATTATCAATGTTGAAAACAGTTGTGCTGTTCATATTGTTCATATTTTTGTGGAAACTGTGATGCATTTTGTAGGATTCTTTGATAAATAGAAGGTTCACATGAACAGCATTTACATTATGAATGTCTCTACTGTCACTTTTGATCAATTTCAAAAGAAAACAAAAGTCTTTTAAACGGTAAAAAAGTAAAAGTGATGCTTGTCTTTGCAAACACCACAAAAAAAGTACAACATGCTCACTTTTCCGGGAACTCGCATTTGAGTCAACATGATCTTCAACCTCGGATATTTTCTGCATATTTCGGCGTCTCGTAGCGAGGCTGATTCCGAGATGAGTTTGCAGAGGAAGGTGATACGCCTGACTCGATGATAAGACTGAAACCCTTTTCAAAGGAAATGTAAATATAGACCTGGTTTTCATCCAGGCACTGTTTTCACGGAATTTCCAGCATGGCCTGAAAACTGGGAAAGGGGGTCCTGAGGCTCAACGGGCCGGAATACCGCAAACCTCCTGGGAGATTTTTCCTGAGCGCAGGGGTTTGCGCCGCATCGAAGATCACGAAACCGTGGGCCGTCTTTTCATCCCCTCTCAATAACTCAGGTAACAGCTTTTAAAAAGAGGCCCGTCCGGTACATTAGGGGGGGATACAAAAACAAAGACGCAAAAGCTGAAAAAAACGGAAAGAAAAACAGCCTGCTTTTTTTGTCAATGGAATAATTTGTCTACGCTGACAAGACAGTCTGCAGGGCCACTTCCCGTGGCTCCGGTTTCAGGCCGTAGATCAGAACGAACAGAGATAGAGCAGGAGCGGCCAATTAAAACACAAAACACCTCCCTGTGCCTGAACAGAATGATTTTTATGACTGTAATCACTCCCACAACGAGAAGCTTTGCATCCAACATTCAAGATGTTTAGGCACGGCTAGTAAAAGATGTATGAATTGAAATATCAAACATCCTGTATGTGGACTCTCCTTGATGTTCTGAGGCCTCATTCCCGGTAGATTCCCGCTCAGATTCGGCCAGGCGGGGTGATCATGAAGGTAGCGTTTGTTCTTTGCCCTGGTCAGGACCTTCACGGCTGAATGATTGACAGGTGTGAAGGGGGGGGGCGGGATGCTGAGTGGTCATGATGTGCAGGCGACAGATCTGTTTGTGTAAGAGAACAGCGGGAGAGACACTGGAAAACTGCTAGTACAACTATGATTTACAACTAGTGATTTGGACAAACTCTTAATGCCAAGTATTCATGCTTAGCGTTTACTACTTTACTAAGTGATCAGACGCACCATTTTCAGCAAAAAATAAATATGTTCAGATATACATTTTAAATATATTTCAAAAATGGTCAAACACACACACATATATATATATATATATTTTTTTTTTTATTAATTAACTTTCATCAAATATTAATTAAATTAAATATTTCCTCATATGTGTTGATATATTTTTTTCAATGTAAATATATTTGTATTGTCCAAAATGTATTTTAAACAAAATTGTAAATTTAAAATCACAAGATTTAGTGCATTTACATAAAATGTAAACGTATTTTTTTATCCTTAAAATACATAGCCTAATACATTTAGCCATTTGATGATTTAAAGAAAATATATTTTAAATTTCAGTAAATATATTTTCTTAAACCATGCTGTTCACAACATTTATGTATCTTATACAGTATATTCAACATATATTTTGGCAAGAAAAATATTTTTTTTGCCGTATAGAAAGGAGGGAACTGAGTCTAGAGACAGAGCCGCTAAGCAACCACATAGCAACACCCTGGCAACCATCAAGAACATCATAGTAACCTCATAGCAACATGCTGTAAACAACTTAGAATGTTCTGTGTGGTTGCAGTTGCTAATGTGTCCTAACAACCACCCAAGAATGTGTTAAAAACTGAATAACACTTTAGCAACCACATCGCAACACCCTGGCAACCATCAAGAACATCATAGTAACCTCATAGCAACATGCTATAAACCACTCAGAACACCTTAGCAACTGCATAGCAACCAGACAAAACATTCTAGCAACCACCCAGGAATGTGCTTAAACGGTTAAAGAACACTTTAGCAAACCACATAGCAACACCATGGCAACCATCTAAAACACCATAGTAACTTCATAGCAACATGCTGTAAACCACTCAGAATCCTAGCAACTTCTTAGAAACCACACAGAACATTCTAGCAACTACACAGGAATGTGCTTAAACAGCTAAAAAACACTTTAGCAAACCACATAGCAACACCCTGGCAACCATCTAGAACAACATAGTAACCTCATAGCAACTGTAAACCACTTAGAATACTTAGCAACCGCATAGCAACCACACAGAACATTCTAACAATGACCCAGGAATGAAACTACTGAAGAACACTTTAGCAAGTCACTTAGCAACACCCTGGAAACCATCTAGAACACCATAGCAACCACATAGCAACACCCTGGCAACCATCATAGCATCATGGCAGTAAGTTTTGCATTGGAAATAACCACTTACATTTTATTCAAACATAAAAATCTATTTTTTAAAACATTACTAAAATTAACTCAGTATCAGCCACCAGTGACTTTAAATTAAATACACTGTTTTAATGCAGATCCTTACGATGTCACAGCCGGAGCAATTACTGTAGTGACTAGGGTATTTTGGTGGGATAGTTCACATGGATTGAGTGCTCTTTTGTGAGGTGTAGCGGGTAACAGTGTGTGCTGGTTTGTTAGCACTGGTGGTAATGTATGTGGTGTGTATGTTCTCATTCCTCCCGCCATATGGAACTGGTCAGCAGCAGCTAAACAAGCCTCACAGGTGCTCGTGAGTTTGGTGGACGGACCCCTCCAGCCCTCACCCGCTCATGCCTTGTAACTCCGTCCCACAGGTGTTTGTTTAAGGAAGCTTGAGTCGGGCTACGCTGAAAATCCCCTTTAATGACGTGGCCCAGCGTAAACATGCCGACCGCTCTGCGTATTTTCCCTACGAATTAAAAATGTGTAAATCCTTCCCGCTAATTGCTGGGCAAATATTTTTGCGGTATTTTTCTAATAGCTCTTATTCATCATGTGTCAGAGAGAGTAAATTACAGTATTTGGCCATTGCCGTAATCTCTGATCTCGGCCCAGTGCTCCTGAAACCAAAGCATCCGTTTCATTATGATCAGCCTTTTTTTTTGTCAGCCGTCTTCCATTTTATTAATCAATGTGGGGCTCTTAAATTGCTTGTAACATTTTTTGTGTTAACAGCCAAATATGACCTGTTGGGTTTTCCCCGCACGACAGCCGTAGGACTGTAGGGTTACAGTAGTGCTAAAAACTTTTGGAAGTCAAAACTTAGTTTCTACTGGGAATCAGTTGTATCCTTGAACTATTTGCATGATTGTAAAGTCAAACACATTCAAAAGGCCTCACATTTAAGTTGTCTGTGCGTATGTTCACTATTTATCCCCAAAAGTATAGGCAAGTCTGACAAAACCCACAATTAATTATTCATAATTTATAATATTCAAAGGAACATTTGTTTTTGTCAAAAGTTTATCTCTTAGGGGAAGGATGTAGTCACTTTATTTTAATTATAAATACAATTATATTTAATTTCAATTTTATTTAATTATTTTGTTATACATTTTTATTACAAATACAGTTATATTTAATAAAAAAATTATATTAGTTTGTTATAATTTTGCGTTTTATATGAATTATTTATTTTTTTTAGTAATTTTTTATTTCATTTTGTTATAAATATAATTACCATTTTATTCTTATGTTTTTAATTTATTATAAATACAATTATATTTAATTTCAATTTAATTAATTTTTTTTGTTATTTTTTATTTTAATTTATTACAAATACAATATTTAATTTTAATTCTATATTATTTGTTATAATTTTGTATTATACTCTATTTTTATTATAAATGTTTAATTTCAATTTTGTTTAATATTTTTATTTATTTTTATTATAAATATATTTAATTTCAATTTGATCATTTTGTTATTTTTTATTTTATTTTATTGTAAATACAATTGTATTGAATTTAAATTTGATTTTATTATTTTGTTATGTATTATTTTATTATTTATTATAAATAAAATTATATTTATTTCAGTTTAATTATTTTGTTATCAATTTTTGTTTTTATTTTATTATTATTTATTATTCTCACCGATAAGTCTTTGCAATAGTGTGTGTGTGTTTCAAATTCCTTCTCTCGTTTCATCTCTGTCCTCAGCCCACAGTGTGTTGTAATCATGTCGGTCTCCTGATGTGTGTATCTTTGATGCCCACTCAGCGGTCAGACGGCGGTAGGTGGCGTCTATAGGGCGGCCTGAGTCAAATCCAGGGAATTTTGGTACTTCATAGGTCATAGTGGTACAAAAAAAAGAGGATTTCCCCTTTTTTCCCAAGCCAAATCTGCCTCTGTCTGTGCCGATATCTCTGTGTTAGTTTAAACATGGCTACCGTAGAGGTTTGTGGTTGGCAGGCTGGCAGGTACTGGACTCCTACAGCCAGCGGAGAGCTGTTGGACAGATTTAATGTCCTCCAGATGAACGATAGAATTGATCTTCCAGTTCTTACCTCATTACAGCTGGGAGACATCCCAGAATTCCTCAGTGTGGCTGGACCGCGGCCACACATTCACTCAGCTGGTTCTGTGAGCTGCCTCGTCAGACCACTTGTATATGCATATATGTGAAAATGAAGTGACATTGAATTTAAAGCTATTTTAAAGGTTCCTAATTTTGTTTTGGAATCTCGAATAGGTTTACATGCATGCAAGGTCAAAAAACACTCATAATATACTTTGCAGCATCAGCTCTTTTCTCACAGTGTCTGAAACGGTTTGATCAAGGATTCAGTCTCTCTAAGCCCCGCCTCTCCGAGAGTCTGCTCTGCTCTGATTGGTCAGAAGGCCCAGTTTGTTGTGATTGGTCGAAAAAACGCCTTTTCCATGCACAATAGGAAAAGTAATATTTGAAAAAGCTTAATGGGACACTTTAAATTTGACATGTATTTATTCATAAAATTATAAAGACATTGTTTATTATCCACTGAGAACAGTGGATTTTAGACCTAAAACTCTTGTTAATAGCAGAAAACCTCAAAATAGCCAAATATCGGACAATTAATCGGCCTGGCAGAAATAACTAAAGTAATCTGTTTTCTCTTTCCTCTCAGCATCTGAGCCCAATCTGAAGGTCCGGTCCAGACTGAAGCAGAAGGTTTCTGAGAGAAGAAGTGGACCTATACGCCGCAGAGACGGCAGCGTTCTCGTCACGCCGATGAAAAAACGAACTTTAGAACTAACAGGTGAGCGAACAACAGTTGCTTGAGCTAAACATCCATCTATCTGCAACCTGAAACAGACAAACAGCCCTCCTGTCAGAAAACACAGATCTGTATGATTGATGTTTGATATACAGACCAATGAGCTTCAGCTGTGGGCGGAGCTCACAGTCAACACTTCCTGTTTTCCTCTTGTCTAGATTCTTCAGCCAATGAGAGCCCTGCAGGTTCTGGACCGAGCTCACCCATTGGCTTGTGCAGCAATGAGAACGGAGCATCATACCGGTCCAGCTCCAGCCAAATTGAGGTACCAAAACCTTTTTTTGAGATTATATAAAATGAACATTTTGAGCACTGCACAAAAGTTTTACTTAATGGCTTTATTATGACTAACCTCTCCACATGGGAAATGACTAACAATACTTGTGGGATGCAAGTATTACATAATAAGGTCTGAATATCATTGCATTGGAAAGCAAAGTATCAAAGCAAGTGGCAAATCTGCAATCAGATATTGATATATTGATACAGATATCAAAGCGTTTTTCAGAACTCGCTGACATTTCTGAGCCATTTTTGCAGTGCAGTGTTTTTTTGTGAAATGTTTTGCTTGTAATGTGGATTTGTGATGTTTTTCTTTTCTCTCAAAATAATTGCCATTTGCTTTGTTATATTTAATGTCATTCTTACATTTCCATAGCAGTGCTCTCTTTAAAGAACAGGTTAATAGCCCTCAGCCACAGAGGCAGCTGTGGAACGGGTTTCATGCACTTGCGTGCAGTTTTGAGCCCATGATTGCATTTTTAGGAACTGAACCATAAACCCCAAAAACTGAAACTAAATAAAATCCTCCATTAAAGTCCCGTGCCTCATTACTCTTATCAGACTGTGAGGTGAATGAGTCGGGCCCCCCGAATGATTGGTTGTTTGGAGCTGAGCGTACACAGACCCGGTCCCGGGACGCCCGTACCATCAGCCTGACAAACAAACACATGGAAATACTGCATTTAAAACCGCATTTGAAGTTGTAGAGTTCTAAGAAGTTTGAAGGTGTGATTATGTGTGTGTGTGATTATGTCTGCGTATGCGTGTGTGTGTGTGTGATTTATATGTGCGTGTGTTTGCGTGAGTGTGTGTCTGCGTGAGTGTATGTGTGTATGCACGTGAATGTGTGTGTGTGTGTGTGTGTGTGTGTGTGTGTGTGTGTGTATGTGCGTGTGTGTGTGTGTGTGTTTGCGTGAGTGTGTGTCTGCATGAGTGTATGTGTGTATGTACGTGAGTGTGCGTGTGTGTGTGTGTGTGCGTGTGTGTGTGTGTGTGTCTGCATGAGTGTATGTGTGTATGTACGTGAGTGTGTGCGTGTGTGTGTGTGTGAGTGTGTGTCTGCATGAGTGTATGTGTGTATGTACGTGAGTGTGTGCGTGTGTATGTGTGTGTGCGTGTGTGTGTGTGTGTGTCTGCATGAGTGTATGTGTGTATGTACGTGAGTGTGTGCGTGTGTGTGTGTGTGAGTGTGTGTCTGCATGAGTGTATGTGTGTATGTACGTGAGTGTGTGTGTGTGTGTGTGTGTGTTTGCGTGTGCGTGTGTGTGCGTGTGTGCGTGTGTGTGTGTGTGTGTGTGTGTGGCAGTGCTGTGCTGAACTAACTGTGACAGCTCTTTTCCGCTGTGGTTTCTGGCTGCGCTGGCGTTTGGGGAAGGGGGTGAGGGGCTCTGGGATGGTGAGGTTTATTTCTCCTGTGAAGTTCTTCCCAAGCATTTCCTCATGGGCAACAGGCCAGCGAACTCTCCTCCTGTAGGCACACACTCTCCTCCTGTAGACACACACTCTCCTCCTGTAGGCACACACTCTCCTCCTGTAGACACACACTCTCCTCCTGTAGGCACACACTCTCCTCCTGTAGGCACACACTCTCCTCCTGTAGACACACACTCTCCTCCTGTAGGCACACACTCTCCTCCTGTAAACACACTCTCCTCCTGTAGACACAGCCTATTGAGTTCATCCTCACACGAGAGACGGCTAAACCTACAGCTGGCCGTTAGTGGTGTGTGATCATGAGATTTCACTGCTTCAACTATGATCTAAAGATGACATCACATCATTAACACACACACACACACACACACACACACACACACACACACACACTGTTAACTGATATTGACTGACAAGGGGCAGAAGTAAATACCCATAACACTAGAAAACACCTAGCAACACCCTAGCAACTACTTCAGAACATTTTGAAAACTGTAGCAACCACTAGAGAACATTAAAAACACTCTAGAAACCTTCCGGAACTGCATAGAAGCACACGAAAACATTCACAACACCCTAGCAAGCACATAGAACACCCTAGCAACACCCTAGCAACCACTAGGGAATTTTCAGAACACCCTAGCAACCACTAGAGAACATATCCAGAACTGCATAGAAGGAGACTAAAAACCATTCACAACACCCTAGCAAGCACACAGAACACCCTAGCAACACCCTAGCAACCACCAGAAAATATGTAGAACATTCTAGCAACCATCCAGAACTGCATAGAAGGAGACTAAAACCATTCACAACACCCTAGCAACCCCTAGGGAATATTCAGAACACACTAGCAACCAGGTTTTGCCGGATCAGTGTGTTACACCTGATTGAACATCCTGAATCGAAGTTAGAATGTCTGAGAAGTGGCGTGCTGTAATCTGGTCGGCGCTGGTCTGTGTCTGTCGGTGCGGTGTGAACTGACCTTTATAGTTGTATGTTAGAATGCATTCTGATTGGCTGTGATGGTGGAATACACACACACACACACACACATACACCCCTCTGAACGCTTACGAGAGGTTACATCATTGACACTGCAGACTGGTGGTAATGTGACAGCGGAACCTTATTCAGCATATAGCATCAGTATTGTTTCTCTGTGACGCTGCATTATTCGAGGTGATGTAACGCAGTCTGTCTGTCTGTCTCCTCCAGCGGTGTCTGTCTCAGAGCGGCGTCCTACAGACGGATGGGTCCCTGTCCCTGTTGAATCTCTACACGTCCCCCTCTCTGCCCAACCTCACGCTGGCTCTGCACCCGGCTCACGCACACCTCTGCGTAAGTTCCTGCGCATCATAGGCATGAACGATGAGGTCAAACCCTGTGAAGATACATAAACAAAGACAAAAAAATCAATTTTTCCTCTTGGAACGAACACGTCACAATATTCCTCATTTAAATAATTCCCGCCCAAGGCATATGCAGAATAAAGGGGCGGGGCCTGGTTGAGTTTGTTAGTAGAGATATTTTTGTCTTATTTTCCGGTACAAATATCATAACATAACATTCTTAAATCAATACACTATATGTTTACTTGAGAAGCAAAGTGTTATTTTCTGAAACAAATATTTAATGCTTTTGTGCTTCAAAGAATTTAATATTTCTTTATGCTTAAAACAAGAAAAAGTATGTCAGAGTGGTCAGAAAAATAAAAGTAATTCAAAGGGAATTTTTTCTTAATTTTTCTGACCCCATTTACATATTTTTTCTTGTTTTTAGCATAAACTCACTTCATTTTGAGATTTTATTTTTGAAAACAAGACTTAATATCTTGTCATTTTCATTCTTCAGTAAATTTATCTTGATTTAAGAATTTTTAGATATTTGTAATGGAAAACAAGACAAAAATACTGAGGAAGAATATATATATATATTGGCCAAGATACAAAAGTATGCAATCGAAAGTCAGAGATCTCAAACACTTTTCATCAAATGATTTGCTAGTTCATTTTACACTGTAGCTTTGTAGGTCAACTATTGGCTCATTCAATTAAGAGGAACATCTGAGACACTGTTGATTCTTAAACGAGACGAGCTTTGAAAGAGCAACCTCTGAGAAACTCGGCTTTCCTCTGGGAATCAACACAAAAGCAGCATCGCCAGCTCTCGTTCTGCTGCGCAACAGATATGAATAGATCTTGCAGAAAGAGCAAGGGACTGTGAGACGGTATTTTTAGGAGACAGTGAGACACAGAGTCGCATCTATTTGCGGAGAAAGCACAAAACACTGTATGAGGAATGTGACGGGTGCATTAGGAGGCAGCGATGGGACCGATCGCCTTTACAGAGCGCAGAGATGTTTGCTGTTTGCTGAAGGTTTAGGTGCAGATCTCATTATCTGCTTTCACTGAGTGCTAGTGTTCAGTCCCGGCTGGATTAATGTACAGCCCCGAGGGCTCGTGACCTCTGACCCCTGGGATCTTTAGCCCTTGGGTAAATACGGCGCTCGGTTTAGGGTTTCAGAGTTTTAGAGTTTAGCATCTCGTTCATCACGGGCTGTTAAAAAGCTCAAGAAATTGTGTTCGGAAAGCGCGTAACATGCCAACAAATCAAAACACGGATCACTTTTACCATCCAGACGAGAATACTTTCAACACTTTCACATTTTAAAATAGTTGAATGACTCACGAGGGAGCTCTAAATGCAGCTCGGCAATTACGCGCACCTTGTGGACGCCGCCGACGTGAATGCTGACTGGATGTGTTTTAAAAAGAGCACAGTTATTAATATTTCATATGCATGAGGCATTATGTAAGTCACTCTCATGCTTGAGTGAAAATTTGTCTTTAAATGCAAAAGTAGGGGATCATGTTTTATGATTTAGAGCACATGTCGTCTTTGGCTTCCTTAGATGAAGTTTAGAAGACTCTTAATATTCAGTAATATCATTATCATTTGACTGCACTGACACTATCGGATGAACTGAATCGAGGTGAATTATGACACCTCTGTAGAGCTGCTTATAGCCGAATCCAGTTTGTTTCATAACTGACAACATAATTGACCATGAATAATGTCATGTCAAGTCAAGTCATATTTGTTTATATAGTGCTTTTTAGCAGCTTTATAGAGATAACAGGATAATAATGCAAAAAAGAAGAAAATTTCCAGAAGAAAATAGCGTCACAGTCCAGCTTAAGTAAGTTCAGTGATGTTTCATTTTTGTTTTAAAAAAAATATATATATATAGCCGCTCTGGTCCAGCTCAGTTCAGTTCTTGTATAATAGTGTCAATGAAGGCAGATCAATATTATTGTTGAATATTAAATTAAATGTTAAATTTAACGTCCCGAACTAAGCAAGCCAAGCCAATGGCAACAAAGGCGGAAAAAGGCGACAGTGTAGGACTAGTAATTGTACCTAGAAAAAAAAAAATTGTCTTCAATAACACTCTATGTGTGCTTTGATCCATTGCATCTTTACTAAACTAAAAGTCTGCATCATCGATGCTATTACTGTGAAGCTGCTTTGAAACAATCTGGGCTGCGTTTCTCAAACGCACCGTGAGCTAAGTTGATCGTAGAGCCCATCGGTGGCAACGGTTCTACATCTACTTACAATGCTTTTGAGAAACGCAGCCCTGTGTTTAGCGCTAGATAAACAAAGGTGAGCTGATTTGACCTGGAAGATGACTAGCGTTTGCCTGATCTCTCCTCTGTTAGACGGGAACGGCGCTGAAGGACCGGAGCACAGAAGGTCTGGCCGCGTGTCCCGTCTCGCTGGAGTCTAAAGTGAGCAACGGACAGCAAGCACTCCTGCAACACCTGCTTCTGAAGGAGCAGAGACAGCAGAGGATGATCTCGCCTGGTGAGCAGATCTTACAGAACTGCAGACATCCCTTAACTATATAGACTTTTAAAAAAATGGCAAAAACACAACAAAATCACTCAAATCTAAATAGAAACAAAAAAAAATACAAATCAAAACTTTTTTAATACTTTATGTGATTGGCCCATAAAGTCCCCCGTGGTGAAAATCAAGTTTTTATTGTTGTTTATGTGTGTGTGGTGTTTTTAATATGCTTTAAGACAAACCGTGTGTAAATTCAAATTCGTCGACAGCATTGCTGAGTATTTAAAACTTAAAACTGCAGTGAACCAAAGACAGTCTCAAAAACACGCTTTGAAATCGCTGGTGTTTCTGACGTCACAAACTACCTTGTAACCAATCAGATCAACGTGTGATCGTCAACCAGTGGATCTCTGAGCTGAGTGAGTGGAGGCGGGGCTCATTTGCATATTCATAGAACCGCATATTCTAAATGAGGCAATGGTGTCGAGTTACATTCAAGCTATTTTAAGGCATTTTTCAAGGAAAAAAAAACGTTTAAATGTGTCATTTTGGTGGTCAAAGATGAGTTTTAAGGGATACAATGATTGACTACAGGGGGACTTTTATAGTTCTTGCGTCTTTTAAAAGTTGAACTCGTTTTAACTTGAGAGACGCTGCTAAAAATGCAAGCGCACCGGTTAAAGGCGTCCGTCATTGAAAAACATGTGTGGTCATGTTTGATTTCTGTCTGTCCAGTCACAGGCAGCGTCCCTGTGCTGTCCTCGTCTCCTCTGGCGATGAAGGAGCGTGCGTCGGCGAGCGCTCGCGTCAGGTTACCGCGACACCGACCCCTGAACCGCACGCAGTCGGCACCGCTGCCACAGAGCACTCTGGCCCAACTCGTGCTGCAGCAACAACACCACAACTTCGTGGAGAAGCAGAAACAGTTCCACCAACAGGTTCACATCAGCCAGGTGACTTCACAAGACACCCAAGAATAATGCCTCAAACCCCACAGTAAAAGCACAGTAAACACTCTACATGCATGACAAACTTTACATTTTTCTACATATTTTCACATGGACTCAAATAAATGGGAAGCAGTGAGTGCTTTAAGTATAGTCTTTATTTCCATAGTGCTTTATACAATACAGATTGTTTCAAAGCAGCTTCACACTAATAAACAGGAAAATAAAATAAAATCACTCTTATGAATGTTCTTATTAAATTCTTATTAGAAGCTCTTATTATATGACAATAGTGTTATCGTTCAGCTTGAGTCGGTTCAGTGTTGATTTAGTTTAGTTCAATAACAGTGTAAAGTTCATTAATTATGAAACAAGTTCATTTTAGCTATAAAGCTCAATAACAACATGTTGATAACTATAATGCAGCTTTACAGAAGACGATATTGTCATCATCCTCTCGATTCAGTTCTGTCTGATCGTGTCAGTGCAGTCAAATCAATAATATAACTGAATATGAAGAGTCTTTTAAACTCTGCTGATTGTTTAATGGACAGTACATCATCAAAACAAAAGCACTGGCATGATTTATCACTTTGTAATAGATTTACAGGATCTTAAATATACCAGAAAAGACTTCAGTGTTTTGTTTGAAATGTCTTTAAATGAGTTGAGGTTTTCTTAACAGTTATATAGATAGATGGAGTTATTTTACATAAATGTGTCTTTCAGAGCTGGTGAAGGACTGCAGCATTTTCACAAGATTCCAGAGTGTCATCTGGAGTGTGTGTGTGTGTGTGTGTGTGTGTGTGTGTGTGTGTGTGAGAGTGTGTGCGTGTGTATGTGCGCGTGTCTGTGTGTGTGTGTGAGACCCTGCAGTGTGTCAGTGTTCCTATTAAGAGTTTTAAGGGTCCTTTTCTCTTAAATGACTGTGTAAATGGAGCTGACTGATGCCTCGTTGAGACAGGAAGTGAGTTAATACAAGGAGAGGAAGTGAGTAAATCCCAGCAGGATGTTTTACTGCAGCTGCTTTTAACTCATTTAACATTCAGACAGTCAAACATTCAAGATTTTTTATTATAATTATTTATGTATTTATTTATTTCTTTTTGTATTTTATTTTATTTTGGAAAATTGTCAGTGATGAAAACGGCATATTTTGCAAAGCTGGGTAGTAAAAAAGAAAAAGAAAAGAAAAAAGCTTTATTTTTACCCCAGTAATACACCCAGTTCTTTATTTTAGTCTTTCTTTCATTTCCTGAAGGCCTAGGAGAGGATTTTGCAGGCAGACGCTGGCGGCACTTTAACACACATGTATCCGCGTATATAATTTAGCCACTTTTCATTTTACACAAAACTTTTACAGCTGCTATTTTTCGGGGTGGTATTATTTTACCCTTTTACAGCGGGACTGAAGCCAGACCGGGCGGCGTGTTCGGCGAGCGGCAGAAGACTGAGTTTATGACGGCTCTGACCACATTTACAAGAAGATATCAAAAAGAATGAAAGAGCATGTTAATGTGTAACTTCTGATTAATTATGATGACACATAACTGAACTCAAAGCTGGAATAGCAATTGTGACACTGTTTCAAGTACTTTCCCAAATTATTTTCTCCATAAGAATCAGATCAGTTACCCCCATTAGGTTTTAAACAGTTAGAAAATCTGGAAAAAATGATACAAAACTATGTATCTAAAGTCTTGAATGTGTATTTAATGGAATGAACTACTCATCCCATGATGCTTTGCGAATGATGTAATTGAATCAGCATTATAAACTCCTCTGTTTCTCTCTCTCTTGTGTTTTCCTGTAGGCTCTGTCTCAGTCCATCGAGCAGCTGAGGAACTCCAGCACTCATCTGGAGGAGGAGGAGGACGAGGAAGAGCACAGAGAGCCAGAGATCGCATCGCCCCCTGCTGGAGTCATCCACAGCCGCAGCTTCACACACACACACGCCGAGCCCAGAGTGATCCGGCTGAAAACTGAGCCCGAGGATGGAGAGATCGAGGAAGGAAGAGGGGACGGGAGAGATGCAGGTGAAGAACAGAAGGAGATTTCAGCTCAGCTGAAACGAAGCGACGCCGAACGCAGTCTTGAAAATATGACGGAAACTGATGTTTGAAAAAAAAGAGAGAAAGAAATGAAGAAAGAAAGGGCTGAATCTCATGAAAATTGTTCATATGTCCAGGTCATATTTAAAAAAACTAATTTCTTTTTGCTTAAACAGAATAAAGCCTTAAGATTTTTCATTGTGACTTATTTTTAAAATTACATTTTTTAAACTTATTTAAAACTATTATATATTTTTTGCTTTGTGACAATTTTTTTTTATTACAATTTTGTAACTTAATTGAAACTATTATACTTTTTTTGCATTTTTTTGTTTTGCAAATTGATTTTAAAATTACATTTTTACTAAGAAGTTGGGAGATAATTACTTTAATACAGTAAAAAAAATGATTTAAGCATAAATTAAAGGCAGATATTTACAACAAATACTGCATGATGCAAAAAATACTATAATGTACTATCAATTTTGCATTACATTAATGACATTTCTTTTGCTTTATAGTAATGAATATTTGGCGGCGATGGCTTTTCAAAAACATCTTAAATCTCACCTAAAATGAGGTTCCACTTACTTTAAGCAAAATGTCATTTCTTTTGAGTGTGGGGTGAAATGTGACCTGGACATTTTTGAATTGAGGTTCAAGAAAAAGAGCGATAGTAAGTGTTAAGAAAGAATCAAAGTGAAGTCCGATACTGAACAGAAAGGGAAAGTCCGCAGGTATGAGACTGAAATGTGCTCGTCTGTGTTCTGTGCGTCTGGGATGTTCCTCATGGAAACACTCACTCCGTCGGAGTTCGCCCTGTTAGTGTGACACTGTATGTGACCTCTGACCTCTGTCTCTGCTGTGATCTTCCTTCTCGGTGGTTGTTGTTGTTGTTGTTGTGTGTGAAGCTAAATAAAGAAAAGCAATGACCACAGAGCTTCATTTGCCCCCCACATTAAAGCAACAGTAGCACAGCAGCTGTGTTTCCAGCCGGCCTCGTGTGAAGGGTCGTCTGACTAGAGGAAATGATGCGGCCAGCTTTTCTTTTCAGTGTCTGTCTGAAGGGTGACGCGCAGAAACCGTGATAAATGACGTCACTGTGTTGTGAAACCGTACGCCAGTACATACACACACCACAGTTTAGTGAAGGCTAATGAGACTTTCAATTGGCGAAAGTAAATGAACACGTATTGCTGCGATGAAAACTACTGGGTTTCTCGATTCTGGTCACGATCGCGCCTGATTGAGACGAAAGGCTCTCTGCTGTTGTCTGGAGGCCGGATTCACCAAAATCTTCTTAAGAAAGAAGTTACGAAATTCGTAGGAACGTTCCTAAGTGCAATTGTTGAGAACATGTACGCCGGCGCGCTCGTATGTGCTGAAGATGCCGAAAATGATGCTGTAATTACAAATAAAAAATGAGGTCCCTATCTCACTCGATTTGTGGAATTTCAAATTCAGAACAAAGTCACATGATGCATAATCATAACCGATCATTGTTTATCGATTACTGGTGTTACTTTTAGAGAGCTACTCGTGCACATCCTTAGCGGTGTCAGTTTAGTTTCATTGAGTTGCTATTATAGTTTTAATTTATATTTTGAATTAGTTTTTTTTTTTTTTTTTTACTTTAAAGTTTTATGGTTTTGTTGCATTTTATTAGTTTAAATGTATCTATTGTTTTTTATTCATTTTTATTTCAGTTTTAGGTATTTAGTACAACAGAAAATTGAGAAATGTTGGCATCTTGTTGAAATAATTGAAATTTTTTTATTTTTATTACACAACAGTGGCGTTTTGGGGGCCTGAAAACACAAACTTTTGAAAATGGGTTTAAAAGTGCAAGTTTTTGAAAGTGATACCGTTATTGTCTAACTACTAAAACGCAAATTAGTGAAAACTAAGTGTATGTGTTTCTTTACAAAGTGACATCGCCAACTACTGGCCCGGCGTTAATATTACAGTGTTTTTAGTCGTTTTCGTGGATCTGTGAGAACAACGAATTAAATATTTTCTCAGGTTTTGTCTTTGGAAAAATTTTAAGAACTTTGAGAATACAAAATATTCTTAACTCTATTCTTAAGTTAGAAAAGAAGAAGAGTGTTTGGTGAATCCGGCTCCGGGTTTTCTGTGTGTGTTTACATGACGAGTCGGTGTTTGTGACGTGTGCAGTTCGCCCAGTCAATGATTCACATGATTCGGTGATTCGGATCAGTCAGTGTTGGTGTTTCGATGTGTCTCACGTCTTGCCTGGTGTTTGATTCTTGTTTGTTAGTGAAGAAAATAAATTTAATCAGTGTGAAGAGCCAACGAGAACTTGTGTCGATGACAAAACCTTTTGTCCATGTGACGTTTGTAGTAAAAACACTGATATTTCATGTCCATATCATCTAAAGTTTTCATTTTCACGATGACGCCAGCACAGATCCTCTGAGATGTATAAAGTTTTGTGAATTTGCAATATCATTTTGTGATCGTACACTGTGTTCAAGGCCTGTGAGATGTACAGCACAGATGAATTAATCGCCGTCACTAATCGCACTAATGAAATGAATGATTGACGGTTTCTTAATCATGTGGCCACAAAAGCCTGTTTTTACTTCACTGCTATGTAAATAAAGTTTATTATCCACTGTTACGCTAGATTGAAACAATAACTGCATGAAAAACCTCGGGTCGAAGGTCATGTTTACGCTGACATTATAGTTTTAAAATAAAACTTCTCTAAACCTCCTCAGACTCGTTGCATTATTGGCATTTTGAAGGGTGGGAAGGTGATTTCTGCGCTTTCTCTGGGTTTGACCTCGCTGTCTTTGCCTCTGCCACCCTGCACATATTTCCCACACCGCCTCACGTCTCAGGGTGATGCTGAGGGAACGTTACGTTAACCTCTTGTGCTCGAGCAGAGCTCAGGGATCAGGTTAACCCTTTGAAGTGTGCTTGATCTTCTGCCTGCTATCAAGGGAATGTCTCTGTCTCAGATATACGACCATCACATCACAGACCTCTATGGGAGTAGGAATGCTGCAGGTTCAATATACGTTAAGCACTATTGACAGCATTAGTGGCACTTTAAAAAAAAGAAATGTATACTTTTATTTAGCAAGGGCGCATTAAATCGATCAAAAGTCACAGTAAAAACATTTATAATGGTACAAAATATTATATTTCACATTAATTCTGTTCTTTGGAACTTTCTATTCATCAACAAATCCTTAATGTATCAGGTTTTCCACAAAAATATTAAGCAGCACAACTGTTTTCAACACTGATAATAATAAATGTTTATTATTAATGTTGTTATTAATACATAAATGTTTCTTCAGCAGCAAAATCGGGATGATTTCTGAAGGATCATGTGACACTGAAGACTGGAGTAATGATGCTGAAAATTCAGCTTTGATTGAACGCTATTTTAAACTGTAATAATATTTCACAATTTTACTGCTATACTACATTTTAATGATCAAATAAATGCAGCCTTGGTGAGCAAAATATATATATATTTTTATTTTATTTTTATTTTTACTGTAGATTAAAAAAAATAAAGGACTCATGCCTCAGCTTTAAAAAAAGCAAAAACTGTGGTTACAGTGGGACATTTATAACGTATGTACATGAGTAAAAACACACAATGTTTTTTTGAAACTATAGCCACAAGTCTTACACATCATACATTAGCATGATAAAATTGCTTAGTAACCTTGTCTTTGAAAAGTTATGAATCAATCTTTAAAGTCAGTGAACCAGAAAATAACTATTCACATCCAAACTCTACACACTAAAAGTTCCTCGACCTTTTTTTAATAAAAGTAAAACCTGAGCTTAACCTTTGTAGTACGATGCAGTTTATAGCAATATGTGCTTATATATCATCTGATCAACGACCTGTGATGACGGCCTAGCATCTAGTAAACGAAACATTTAAATACGCCATACATCTTTCGTCAAATTGATATTTATTTCCCAAGCAGGTCCACAAGCCCCAGGAGATCGACTCTTTCTGCGGCTGCAAACCGACCCCTTCCTTTGCTCTGCTTTCAGACCTGCTCGACTCAAAAAGAGTCCTGTTTTCTGCCTTGCTGCTCTTACTCTTTGGAAATTGCTGTGGTCAGACCTCCATTTGACATCAGAACTCTATTTCAGCAAGGGGCCATTTGGTTCTCCACAAATAAAAGCAAACATCATTCATATATAGATTAGGAAATGCCTCAAAATAGAGGAATTATCCACCCGCCCCCCAATTAGAGAGTCTTCCACCTTCCCGCAGAGGTATGCCATTCATCTTAGGGCTCACCAGGGTTTCCCACCGGCAGAAAACAAGCCCACCTGCATCCCGAAGCCAGCTGTGAAAGCAAACTCCAGCGCTGCAGTTTAAACGCTGCATGGCCTGCTTTAGTCTGCAGATATTCTGGCTGTTGCAGGTATGACATGTTAGGCCTTGCAGAACCAATTCATGTTCACTTCAGTGCCAATACCAAGGACTTTAGGTATACAAAGACGGTGCACTCATGAAGAGAGAGTGGAACACGCAATATGGCAGAAGAAGTTCCACCTTCTAAATAAAACAGACAATCATCAATCAATAAAGTCCATGCGTCACTGCAGCTGAGACGTAGCCTGGAAATCCAGACCTAACTCTGAAAGATTAATGGTCTGGCATCGACTAATGAAAATCGGCCAGCTCGAGGGGCGGCACCAAGCATGCATTTGAAAATCTCACTGCACGCAATTGGATAACACTACGACCAATCACAACAAGCCCCATACGCTTAGCCATCTTGCAATGTTTACTAATGACTTCGAAGTCGCAGCGCTGTCGTCATCTGTTTAGCTCGCCTCTGGCCCGCCTATATCAGATAACCCGATGTGATTGGTGCAGCTCGGATACAAGGGCATATTTAATGAGCATCATTACTTGATGCCAGAGTAAACTCTCTGAGCAAATTCAACTTGTGCTCTCGCAAGAACTCTGGATTTCCAGGGTAGCTTATGACTGCACATGCGCATCCAGCCTGAAAAATTTTTTTGGTCATGATTTGAGTGTTTAAAAATAAAATGTCAAATTTCATTGGTGATTTTAAATATGAAATTTAATTGTAAGCTTGGTGTACAGCTTTGGAGAATTTAATGTTTCCCCATTCGAAGAGATAGGAGCTGTACTTGCATGACTGGAAACGCTGCCCGAGAGGCGTTTCAAAGATGGCAAAGATTATGTATTGTGTATTTATGTACACACCCTATTGTGATAAAAAAAAGTCGAGTTTGATAAAAAAGTTTGATAAATCTGAAATTGTCTCAAAATGAGCCGTTCAGGATTATACTCCAATGTGACATCACATATGCTTAGGCCCCGCCCACGACTGGCGACGGACTCCGCCCTATTATCTTAGCTCCTCCCCTCAGTGAGCTGTACACCATACCTGTCAACACTCCCGTTTTCCCCGGGAGTCTCCCGTATTTCACACCCATCTCCCGCCCCCCTCCCATTTTGTTATTTCTCCCGTGAAACTCCCGCTATTTGAATGGCCCAAATGTCGTTATATGAATAATCACATCAATATATTATTCCAAGGTTGTCCAGTTGCCAGATCTTTTATGAAACCCATCCTACTCGTGCAATCAACACATCATACAAATTTCAAGCCATTTGTGAGCTCAACCGGGCAACCTACAACCCAGTTGTGCCGTCGATATCTGCGCAGGTAGTAGGCATAGACGCGGGAAGTTGAATAAGCGTTACTGGTAGAAATGGGAAAAGACTCAGTGGTAAGTAAATATTTAACGCAATTAACGCAGCATCCGTTTTTTTCTGTCATCCTTTGCATGGCGTTACATTATATGATGCGCTTTTATTCTTGCTAATGCTTTTAAACCATTCAAGCCATATATAGGCTACTTATTTTATAAAACTTTAAAAGCGGAAAGCGCATCACTCATTCCTGGGAATACATTTGACATCGCAGCCTGACCTTGACGGAAATAAATATCCTACGCCAAAAGTACCAGAGAAGAAGTCTCAGCTGTGCTCAGATTTGTAATCCGTACAGTTGCTTTGGTTTTTCAATCTGTACCCGTTTCGCCCCGTGGCTCAAAAGGGACACAACAAAAATAGGGACACACGAGAAAGCCAAAATAGAATGCAAAATTTATTAACAAAATAGAACTATACAGAAAATGAAAACAACAACTACGTAGCCTACAACGGTAACAGTGAACAAATTCATAATCCGTGCACGCTTTCGCAATCGTTATTTTGTAAATCGTCCTTTCGCAATAGTTGTTTGAAATATTCAGTTCCTGTGAAAAACTGTTCCAATAGGTGATGTTACACAACAATATGCTGCTATAGAATGGTGATGTGATGTGTAATATTCAGTACCAGTGAACTCCACCCGCTGGAACAGTTTCTTACAGTAACTGAATATTACACAACATCACCTGTTCAGTTTTGCAAGCTGTAGCCTACTCACAGATTTGTGGCCTATACCTTATTTTAGAAATCTGTTTTTCTGTATATTGATTTGTTGTGTATTGTTAAAGGGATAGTTCACCCAAAAATGAAAATTCTGTCATCATTTACTCTCACTCAAGTTGTTCCAAACCTGTATGACTTTCTTTCTTCTGCTGAACACAAAAGAAGATATTTTGAAGAAAGTCGGTAACTAAACGACTGATGGACCCCATTGACTTCCATAGTAGAAAAAAAAAAATACTATGGTAAGTCAATGGGGACCAGCAACTGTTTAATTACCAACCTTCTTTAAAATATCTTCTTTTGTGTTTAGCAGAAGAAAGGAAATCATACAGGTTTGGAACAACTTGAGGGAGAGTAAATGATGACAGAATTTTCATTTTTGGGTGAACTATCCCTTTAAGATGAATACAACTGTCTTAACTGAATTTTTCTATGATTTGGCGATGGGGTGTGTAATGTATAGATGACATGAAACCGCATGTGGTTGAACTGAAACCCCCCCCAGGTCTCCTGTATTTTGGTACCCAAATGTTGACAGGTATGCTGTACACAGTCCGCCATGTTTATCTCCTCGCCAGAGCATTTAACAGCAGTAACCGAACCGAGACGCTGTACAGGCTCCGCCCTCTTCAGGGCAGCAGCTTATTTGCATTTAAAGATACATACGCGAAAACTGCATGTTTTTCCTTCCACTCAAAAATGGTATTTACAACATGGTATAATAAATGGGGTATTTTGAGCTGAATCTTTACAGACACATTCTGGACACATCTTGTAAAAAGGGGCATAATAGGTCCCCTTTAAAGGGACTTTAAACCACTGAAACTGAGGTTATTTTCACTTCACTTATAGCGTGAATTCAGAGAAAATGCTCTCTAAACCTATTAGTCATCACTTTATTTATATAAGAACTACAGAGGCCAAACTGTATGCAAAAATACATGACAGAGAGCAAATTTAATATTTTACAAATGCGTAAACATCAGCAGAAATGCTTTGAGTGCTTGGTTTCTAAACATCAGTTGAAGGTTTGGTTCCATGCTTTCAGCACTCAATAATTCACCTCGCATTGCGATCAACACAAGCCGTGTTTATCCTAGTCTGGGTTGTATTTATTTGTACCTTGTGTAGTTTTGTTCATGGTTTTGGAGGATGAGGACATTGACAATGAGAACTGAGAACTGTTTTCCTCACTTTTAAGTGACTGAAAGTGTGTGCTGGATCAAACAAGCACTGGACTGGAGCACATGCATGGCCTGGATTGACAAACAAACTGCCAATATTTTTTCTTTCCGGATGGTTTGGGACTATTTCAAGCCTTCATGATGTGTGTGGTCGAGGTTCCTGAAGAGAAACTTCCTGTCATTTAGTTTAATGATGTTGCTCATGCACACGGATCGACTCTGGCGGAGAAACAAAAACAATGTCACTCACCATGGAGAGACTCCACAGTCTGAGTAAACCTTAGAGGAACATAATATCAAAAAATGGCACACTTGTGTCAATTGTAATTGCAGTGTAAATGGATTTTGATGAAGTAAGATGGATTTTGTTAATACTGATTTCATTTAAATAAACGATGATCAACAATATGTAACTTATCTTTTTATAAATATTTTTTTTTCACTTGAGCACCTGCCCCCAAAATGTCTGTGCACGGCCCTGAACCAGAGTATATCTGTGGAGAAAAGGGAGGCACATGAACCATAAACATACAGGTTTTTGGAGACCGTACCCCCCTCCACCAGGCAAGTCCTCATGACAAACTGCCCGTGTTCAGTTTATGTGCACCTCGCAATTATCCTGGTTAATCTCGAAATGCCGTGGAGCTGATCATTAAACAAACAAAACATTTATCCCTGTTATTGCATTGACACTGAGGTCCCACGCAAAGTTTATTATCCCCTTCTTTTACTCAAGACGCCAGAGAGAGAAGAAAAAAACAAAAAGTAACGCACATTCTTGCAGCATGACCTATATGCTGCAGAGAAACCCTGGTGTGAAAGATAATAAATTTGTGTTGTGCATAAAATATGTGACATCAACACGTTCGGAAAGCTCAAAGACTCACCTTGCGAGATGCTGCGTTAAGAGCTGCACTGCCATAAAATACTGTAAAATGCATAAAACAGTTTGCTTTTATGCTTTGAAATAGGTCCGAATCACTTAAATGACCTCATCCGAAAGCCCATGTCGAGAATTATGTGCCCCTAAAGATTCATAATGCAAGAAACAAATCCTGCATCACGGGCCACAGGGAAATATATTTAAGACTGATGAACCCCACCGCTGAGTCACTGAATGTTTGAAAATATTTCAAGCTCTTTTATAACAAGAAAAAAAAAGGTCTAGAACAGTGGTTCATAACTGGCGGGTTGCAGGTTTGTTCTGTGAGTAGGGAAAAGTAATGCTAAACGCAACTGATAAACTAAAAATAAATGTGCTATAATTGTGCATAGTTAGGACAGAGAAATTAATAGGCTAAAAGTTGACATGAAATGTTCTATTTTCTAAATGTATCAATGCATCTGTGGATACGTTTCATTTTTAAAAAGTTTGTCTTTGTAATATTTAATCAGAATGTCATAACTGGATCTTCCGGTGAAAATGACAGACTTCTCTCTGGTGATGTGTGCAGGACTTCTCCAATCATTTAGTCCGCTTAAACCTCGCCCCTTTTGAAAGCCACACCCACATCTCAACATCCAATCAGCAGATGATGCAGAACTAAGTCCCCGCCCATTTTTTTTTCAGTCATGCTAAAACTTAGGACAAAGAGTAGTCCAATAGCCTATAATGTGTTGCATATATTTTCCTACAATAGTTTGTAGAACAGATTAAAGCTTTGAAGCTCTCAAAACTGATAAAACTACTTTTATGATGTTTTTTGTCCTGTTAGGAATGTGACAGACATGGTCACTACTCTATACTATGATAGAATAGAAAATATATTGTGGCATAGGGGAAAAAGCTGCATAGATCTGGAATGATATAAGGGCTTTACATTTGCTGTTAATTTAAGATACATCTGTTGGTTCCCCACTTGATGTCCAAAGTAAGCAAAACCAGTTGCATCATTTAAATGAGAAAAAAAGGCGGGATTTTTACGTAGTCCACCTGTTGGCAGGAATTTTGCACAAAGTACTAGGACAGACTTCTGAAAGATGACGGGGTGTGTGTGAATCTGGTTTATTATTCTTCTTCCAGCGTTCCTGTGTGCGCAGGCGTTCGGGTATGAAGCGGTAATGTATCGTGGCTGTTATTCTTTCCGTACATTATTCCCGCATGGGCGGTGTGGGACAGCATTGGCAGCGGGATAAAGAGAAAGACTCGATGCGTGAGAGTATAAAACAGACCACCCTGGACTCAAACACAGGCCTGATGAAGCTTTTCATGGCGGTGTGTGTTTCTCCGCTTTGTCTGTCTTCCTGGTGCCGTCCGATTGTTCATGCAGTCCAAATAAGCTTGGAGAGACCCGTCTACTATAATACGTGGCTTTGTTCGGTTAGGCAACAGTTATGGCTTCAACACTGACGGAGAAAATTGAGTTTTACAGGATAAATGACGCAATAATCCGTGCGCTCGGGGCAGACCACCGCAAACTTTTGCTCCCCGTTTCTTTTTTTTTGCAATGACTGACAGAACTGAAAATACTCGTAATGAAGTCTAACAGGTTCATTCTTTAAAAAGTCAGCATGAGTTTTTATCACTGTGAATTTTAAAGGCTATAATAACATGGCTGCAGCCACTAGACGAGTAATCAAAACATTTCGCTGTTTATAAATGAAAAAGGAAAAAACTTATGATCGCTGCTCTCGGGTACAGCTGTCAAAAGTCTCGTATTAAAGCTGGGAATCAGTGAATGTGAACCAAGAAAGGTTTTCTTGTGGTTTTGAGCGAGAGCAGGTGCAAATAACACCAGGATTTTAAAGGAATAGTTCACCCAAAAATTTAAATTCTGTCATCATTTACTCACCCTCAAAGTCAACCCGCAAGACTTTCGTTCATCTACGGAACACAAATGCAGACATTTTGAATGAAATCTGAGAGATTTCTGTCCCTCCATTGACAGCTACGCAACTACCAATTTGACGTTTCAAAAAGTTCATAAAACAAACCTCATTGGTTCTTGCTGAAGCTCAAGAAATGAATCTAGAGATTGCTTCAAAATCCATCAAATTTTTGTTCATTTGTGCAGATTATCATGATGACTAAAACATGTAAGAATCATAAACTTTGGTTGGTCACAGAGCTTATTTTCTGCAATAATCCAGAAGCCTATGGAAAAATCCTATTGGATTTTGGTCGAGGAAACCAGGGTGAAACACGTCATCACCACAGCTCTCTATATACAAGTTATATTGGCTACTATTTTTGTCATTTTTAAGCTTGACAGCCTTGCCTCGAGATGTTTTGGTATAGCAGAGCTGTGCGAAGATCTTCAAGGATTCTCCTCCACGGAATAATATATTAGCATACAGGTATGGAGTGACATGAGGATGAGTAAATGATGACAGAAATAAAATGATTGCTTTTAAGTTATAAATGTCCTGCACCGTGGAATTCAGTCAACCAGCATGCACACTCATGGCTCTGTATAGAAAGATGAATGAGCCTTTAGTGGAGCTGGTTTATGAGTTTGTCAGGCGGATTGCTCTTACGGTCCGCGCTGTTATCTCAACCCCTCTGAGGGATCAGCACTCCCTCTCAAGTTATGGGAGATAAGACCCCTGGAGGAGGGGGAACTCACTCCTGGAGTTCAAAAGACTAAAGTTTTATCTGCAGGCTGATGGAGAGACGGTTTGTGGATGGGAGGCAGACTCCAGTCCAAAGAGATCTTCATCCATTCAGCTCTGATGAAGGTTTAGGTCACTTTCACCTCCCCCACTCCATCAAAAACACGTCCTTGGTCTCGCAGCCAATGGCACGATTGCATCTCATCAATGTAGATCCGTCTTAAATGCTATGCAAGATTAGTGCATCTAAAGTGTGTTGAAATGCTAACTGTGAGGATTCACTTAATAAAACTCCCACTAAAGCTGCTTGTTCAGTTTTGTGAATCCAAATTATTGCAAAATTATAGCTATTGCAACACATTTCTTGCTCATTTTGTCAATTTTTATTACATGCAATCCATTTAAATTTGAAAACTGGAGGTTTTCTTAATGCATGAATCATTTTTGTTGGCATAACTTGGCCAGGGAATTGCAGTTCCCAGTGTGCTTAGCATGGGACATGATGGGGAGAGTAAATGTTGAAATTAAGTGTTATTTTGAGCATTTTTGGACAAGATGGAAAAAAAAGATTTATTTTATAAAAAAAGAAGCATTTATAGTGTTTAATATCCAGTATTGTTGGGATTTCTAAAAGTTTCTGTTATGTTGCTTCATATGGTGGTGAAAAGTGAAAAAAGAGGAAAAAATAGCACTAACTACTAACAAGCAACAGCACATATTTGCATGCCAATAGTAAATGCTCATTGAGTAAAGCAGCATTAAGCTCATTTTTTTACTAGCTGGTAAAATAAAAAATATATAATTAAGTAATGTGACAAAAATTATGCAATTAAATATTTTATGGACACATGTAAAATCACATTGATTCTACTTAATTGGCTCACTTTCTCATGTTTTAATACATTTTCAGTAAACATTTTTCTCACGCTTGTCTTCTTTTCTTTAAAAATGAAACACGTCCCGAATCATACACTCTCCCATTTCTTATGTTTAAAAAAACCCAGGAGGGAGGAATTCAGTTTACAAAAATATTGTTGAAACTCCCTATAATTTAATAAAAGGCCTAAAAAAATGGAATGAATCTAATTATGCACATATCTCTTGGAATCAACTCTGCTCTGCCCTCTGTAATACATGCATGTTTGTTTTTCTTCATTGAAGAGCCACATCAAAAAATGAGTTTTTTTCTGGTATGCCGAGGCTAAAGAGGTTATACTTAACTTACTTACTAACACAAATAGCCCACAGCAAGGTAGCGTTTCACTGGCTCGCTCTCGGCCCGTCCCGCTCTCATTCTTTGAGATGCTTTTTAGATTGTGTCCCTCTTTATTGGAAGCAGATACAGCTTATGTAATCTTTACTTATCTCTGTTAGTTGTCAATTTGTCACTGTGATCAAGACGACGGCCATTGAACATTTGTAAGTGTGTGTGCAAAGGCGAGTATCACTATTCCTGTGGTGTTTTGAGTGCTTTTTAACCTTGTTGATACTGAATGTGGTTGCTAGGGTATTCTAAGTGGTTGCTAGGGGCTTTCTTAAGAGTCCAGATGTTTCACACACCCTGTTCAATATGATAGTCTAAATAGCAGGAGTATAAGATGTTGCAGTAGATCACAATTCAAATAAAAGTTGCAATATTTATCAAAATAATGACAATATGACTTATTTTTTGGCCAAATCATGCAGTCTTAATACTATCCGCTATAGGCCACATCTCCGTCTAATTTGTTTCTGCTTAAGAGTCATAGAGCAATGACACGCTCACATTCACCAAGATAATCCATCCTGTCACTGCTAGAACAATGACTAATTCATCTCACTTTTCATTCAGGCGTTTTCATCCAAGGAACGGTCAGATCCATGAACTTGAAGACTCAAATCAGTGGCGTTATCGGGCTGTGATGTCACTGACGCTTTATTTAAAGGAATTCTGGGAATCTTCCTGCTCTGGTATCCAACTGAGATGAGGATTCAGCGTCTGTTTTGTTTTTTTTACACGCTGTGGTTTTAATCAGAAACTCGATCTGCTCTTCTAATCAGTGCATTGATTTCCCTCCTGCTAACGTGGGTCAGACGGAGCAGATCTGCTTTCAAACGTGACCACAAATCAAGCGCCGAAGAACAAATCCCCTCTGTGTGTGTGTATGTGTGTGTGTGTGTGAGAGAGCAAACGGAAAGCCCTTCCTCAGACCGTCGCTTTGCTTTTTGATCAGGCGCTCAGGACGGTTGCTATTGCAGTCTAGCATTTGATTATAGCGGAAAGCTCTTTTTTTCAGTGTCAGATGAAGTTTTTGGGAAATCTGCCCCTTGAACTGCGACTGCATGGAAACCTCAATCTGTGGCTTTTCCAAGTTCATCATAAGCGCAGATGTTCAAAGCGAGCTTGACCGTGGTAAAGTTAGAGCGACTGGACTATATGCAACACTCATCACTTGATTGGCACTGAAGAAGATTTGCAGGGTTGAATTCTGTTTGCATTATCTGGTTTAATCTGGTTTTTATCGGGTTTATCTGGAGTGCATGAAGTCAAGTTTGGCTGCATGGTCAGATTATACTCATATCTGATGTTTAGCATTTAAAGGCAATTGTCTCTTTGTCTTTCTAAAGAACATTCAAGTCATGTTGGAATGATTGTATTTACAATGCTGATTTTTTGGGGGGACTCTGAGTTGGGGAAACTCAGAGTCCTAACTAAAGTCGTTTAGTAGCCTATTTATCAAAAGACTGCACAATTTAAAGTGTACCAACTCTTTTATGTTTTCTCTTCCTACTGTTGCTGATAAAACTGGCAGAACACAACACTCGTTTAGCCAGTTTATAAGGCACAGGTTTGCATCACTAAACTACATTTCCCATCATTCTCGGAGGCAGCACCAGCTAAAATACATTGATTTATGCTGCCTTCACATGCTTTCAGAAGTATCATAAATACGAGTTTCCTAGTCGGAAATTGGACATGAACGCCCTCTCAAGTCATATTTACTACTGGGAAACTCTGAGATCATTTCGATACCCTTGTTTCTGAGTTGGGCGGGACATGAACTTTAAACATGGCGGAGGGGAGAACGATTGCTCATTTCATAAAGTGATGTTTTTTAACATCTTATCGGGGTGTAAATGTGCCTTTATCAAGCTGCTTCATTTGACTGATCTTCCATTTTTGAGGAGTTAATATTTCATTTCATGTGCTTCTGGATTGAGCTTCCCTGTTTTTAGAACTGGGCTGCAGATAAAGATGAGCCTTGTAAACATCAGCCAGAGCAAATCTTAGTGATGCTTTGGAATATTCATGCCTTTTGACAAGTACTATTTACAGTTCTCTCAAATATTGAGCTGGCTTATCTGGACGGCGAAGACGGAGCGGTGTGGAGATGAATGAAGTGGTATGAAGAGAGCGCGACAGATAGACGTGGAGACAGGCGGAGAGATTCGGGTCGGTGGAGACAGACTCTGTGACAGCATAACCCGGCATGATAAACGGGTTCATTAAGCTTTCAGTTGAAAAACAGCAATTCGAACATGGGCAACTCCAGCTGTGAAAGAAATTACCAAATAATTCCACAAGATAAATCTCTCTAAATATGAAACCACTTGACTTCCCAGCACACACAACCTCTTTGCATGACTAAGGGTGCTTACATGCTAGAAAAACAAAAATGTTTGATGGATACGCAAGATCCATTTTGAAGCTTTTCTAATTTCAAAGCACCTTGCGTTTTTACATTTGACAGCGTAATCTCTAATGGCAACTTCAGTTTTTGTTGACTCAATCCATTCAAACATGGTCTTTTATTTATTGTGTTCACTGTAAAAAAGGATCGTGATTTTAACAGTAAAAGACTGTAAAAATGCTACAGTGCAAAACTGTTAATTGGTTAAGTTTCCTTACTATATACGGTAAATAACTGTGATAGATCTAATGGTACATTTCATGTAATTTTACTGTAAAATACCATTAAATTTACAGTTTTTGGAAGTGAAAACGAACAAGTCATTTAATAATTTACAGTGAAAAACCGACAATTCCCTGCGTGACACTTCACATTTGATGTATTTTTGTTGAAATAACTATGTTTCGTCATAGTTTTCTTCGTTTTTTTTCTAATCAGTTATGTACATTAGGGTTTTATGTTACATTTAATGTTGTTAAATTAATGTTTATTGTATTTTTAAAATTTCATGTGTGTTACCATGATGGTGTTTAATGTTTGTGTGAATGACAGCTTCTATATATATTAATATTAACTTTCTTGTGGAAGAACTACTTGTAATGAGCTTTGATTGATCATGTGACTCATTACTGCTGTGACTGTTGGTTGTCAGTGTATTACAATGGTACAAAACAGATTTTAAAACTTCTATATGTCGGTAAATTAACATTATATCAGATAATGAAATACGGTTTATTACTGTAAATTTTAAGTTAAGTCTGTAAAACCTAATGTTGCTACCGTATTCTTTACGGTAAATTTCTGGTAACCACAGCTGGCAGTTTTTTTCCGTAAATTTAACAGATACAGTGTTGAGCACGACTTGATGAGCATCAACTGCGTCCTTTCGTGTTCGACGTATGAGAGAGAGAGACAACGATTGATCCAGTTCTGTCTGGATTGTTTCAGGCTTTAAACCGTGACGGCCATCTGTGTCAAAGCTCAAGCCAATTCAACTTTTAGTCGAAAAGAAACAAAGACGACTGTTTTTCTTCCCGTTTTTTTCAATAGGAACTTTGAGATGATGAATAAATATTGTTTTCCAGAAAGGTTGTGAGTCAGTTTTGGGCTGGTGTTGTTTAGGGTGGTATTACAGTGAGACTGTATGCTTTCTGTCTTGGTTATTTCTATTGGCATTTTGTTTCTAATCCAGCAGGATTTGGGTTTGTTTCATGTGGATTTGGAGGTCCAGGAACCAGAGGGTGGAAAAACTCCTCTAGAGAAACACGGCAAAGAAAAGAGCAACAATAAGGTGGACTTCACCGCAAACATTTCTGGATGTATTTATTTATAGGGGAAAATTCACAAATCCAATTTGGCTCCAAAATTCAAAACAATACAATCACTTTTCTGGGTTTGTACAGGAAATCTTTCCGCCTTGAGGAACATGATCATATAGTTGAACATGTACAGTTTAGTGGAGTTTAAACACACAGTATAAAGGTTGATTCACAAGAGAATATACAAAACGTTTGTAAGATTCATCAAGGACACATTAAATTGATCAAACTTGACAGTAGAGACATTTATAATTTTACAAACGATTTCCATTTCAAATAAACACTGTTCTTTTTAACTTTCTATTCAATCCTGAATGAAATGTATCTCAGTTTCCATAAAAAAAAAGTTTTCAACATTGATAATAATCAGGAATGTTTATATATACATATAATGATTTCTGAAGGATCATGTGACTCTGAAGACTGGAGTAATGATGCTGAAAATTCAGCTTTAATCACAAGAATAAATTACATTTTACAACATATTCTCATAGAAAACAGCTATTTTGAATTGTTATAATATTTCACAATATTACTGTCTTTTTGATCAAATCAATGCAGCCTTGCTGAGACTAATTTAAACATGGTCCAATTCATCCCGACAAAGAAAAAATTGTCATTTGCACCATTTTTGCTCGACAACGTTAGTCAATGACCAATAAAATGTAAGCTTTCGGGTCACGTGTTCACATTCCAGATTTATCATCATTGATCTCTAATTGTTCAATTTACTCTACTATTATTAATATACCATACAGCATATTTCCATATCTCACCATCACTATATCAGTGCTTTGAAGTACAGTAGTGAGTGAACTTTCTGCTTTTTTGTTTCGTATGGCGCCTGTGTTTGATACCAAGGGTCTCTTTGGCTGGTGTGTGAAATAAATGTGCTTCTGTAGTTAACTAAAGTGCAGGAAAAGCATGAAAGCAGAGATGTGTGTGTCTTGACGTCCTGTCAGCGGCCGGCCGGACTCAAAGGACTCCCGCTGTGTGTGTTGTGCTTTGACTGACGGAGGAGCTGTGGATCTCAGATGCCTCTGAAACATCTGCAGAAATACACAACATGTCGTCCGCTGCTCGGTTCTGCTCGTTCTCTCTCTCCGTCGAGGGTCTTTTCGCCAGCCTGAAATGTCCGACCTGGATCTGAATGCTGGAAAGCACGAAGTGGCGTTCGAAACCCACTTTACTTTCGTAATGTGATATTTTTGAGAGAAACAGGACACTGAACAGGAATTAATGTCAGTGGTTCTTAATCAGGAAATAATTGAATGATGTCTTTTAGGGCCGATACCGTTAACCCATAATTGTTTATATTTGAAAGCCGATAACCGATATATTGGCCAATACATTTAAATCCAAATTTTTAAGTGATTCCAATCATATTTCAAGCAATTAAAAACCATCATGGCGAACAGTGCGCATATGAAGTGTCTCAGCTGAAGGAAATAATACATTATTTATCGGCTTTAATATATTGGGCAAATTTTCTTATTGGCGATAACAATAACATTGAAAATGAACATATATCGGCAGATACCGATTTGGTGGCCGATATATCGTGCATGCCTAATGTCTTTATTACAGGTTGAAAAAGAAGAGGGCTTGATGCTTTCTTACAGTTTACATTTTGATGAAAAATTAAGACAAAGATTTTTTTCTTTGGAATAATACGATTCTAAACTACAAACATCTCTATAATCTAATCATGTTAATTCCCCTATAAACTAATTTATATAAAGTACAGAACATCCAAGCATAATAAGGTACAGAATCAAATAGTGTAATTACAATTACTAAATCTGGTCAGTCAAATAATTTGGAACAACAATTGGGAGTTTTGCAGTTATGGAAGCTATGGAACAAAAAAGGTTATATCCAGTTTATTCATTTAATTTATTCTAAATTGCGAGATATGAACTCGATGTTCTGCCCTTTTCCCTCAGATTTGCGAGTTTATTTCCACAATTCTGACTTTTTTCCTCAAAATTGTGAAAAATGGGCTACACAAAATGTCAAAAATAAAGACCATCTTTTTTCTTTTTCTTTTAAAAAAATCCCAATTCTGACATCCAATGGCACAATACTATTTTTTCTCTCATTCAGAGGATCTTGTCCGTTTCCTCCACAATTAAGCGAATAAGAACAAATGTAGAGAGGGACTTGATTTTGTCCATGAGGAATTGATTGGATGGTTGTGGTTTGCTATTGGTGGATCTCATGTGAGTGACATTGCCCGATGATGTGACGGGTTAAGTCCTTCAAACATGAAATAACACCTGCAGATCACCAAGGCTTTAAGGAATCATCCAAACATGAGGTAAAAACAGCCACTGAAATGTTTTTGTGTTGCCAGGGAAAACATCCCTTGACCGACTAGGCTGGGACTTCTGCTCGCAGAGTTTGGTGATGTTTCTTCATTCTTCACTTCCTGTAACAGTCGTTTCTCTTCGTCCTCCGTCTGTCTGTCATAACCCCTCTGTCCTCATCCGTCTCTCTGTGACAGCAGCGTTTCTGCCCACACACACACACACACACACATACACACACACACACACACCTACACCTCTTTCCTGTTTGCTCAGGTGGATGAAGCTGTGGTTTGGAGTGAACCAGTAGTGACCCTCTACTTCCACACCCACACACCCCCACACACACACACCTCAACCTTTTAACTGACAGCATCACTTAAGGTTCATGCAAAGTCAACAGATCACATGTCTGGATTAGTTAATGAAATGTGAAAAAACAGAGTAATTCTGAGTGCTCAAATCAACATAAAATCAAAACTGACCTTTCAAAATTGGAGTTTTGTGACTTTTCGTCCATATCTGTTAGCATCTACTGTATATGCGAGTGTCACGCTCAAAGCTGTGCACACAAAAGCAAAACCAGCAACACTTGTGGAGTGGAGATATTAAAATCAAAATAAAACAGCATTTCGGGGCTCAGGCCTTCATCAAGTCTGAAAGATTGCAAATGGAGAAAACTCTTAAATGCACAGATTTGCCAATAAGAGTTAAAACCATTCAGATATATCATCCACCAGCCACCAAACCAATGTCAAACCAGTCTCTATTCATATGAATTTGTAAACAATATTTTATATAAAAACAATGCGTAAAATATAATTGTGCATTTATTTTTTTACATATACATGCACATCCACAAACACATTTTAAATGTTTACAATATGTAGAAAATATGCAGTATACCCATGCTAGCTAAGTAAACGTGTATCAGTGTCAGAAATGAATGGGTCTCAAGGCAGAAATGCCACGAGGGTGACAGAAATACCCCAGAAACTTAAAATATGGCAGTAAAATTTTGATCATTTATTTTTGTATAAACTATGAGCTGATGTTCATTTAAATTGATATGTCATGCACTCAAGTTTCATGTAATGCATTGATTAAATTCAGGTGTTTGATAAAACTGCATGACATACAGGGTGTTTTTATATAAGAAATGCCCCTGAAAATCAGATCCAGGGGGGCAAACATGGGCTTTTTATGTTTTTTTTTAAAGAATGCCACTGGTGTGTGTGTCTGTAAAGAGAGCTGCACACCTGCAGGGTCTACGGTCATCATTACCCAGACTCCCCCTCTCAGAGAGTGACACGCCAGACCCTTGCAGCACATCCAGCCTGGAACAGGATATGACATCGGACAGAGCGCTGGACTCGCCACACATGGAAACCATCAGAACTCATAGTCATTTGTAGAGACGGTGGTGCTAAAAAACATTTAGACCTTCAGGAAGTTCCACATAAATAAGATGCGGTACAAGCTGAAGATATTTTATGTTCTCTGCATTTCTAGTATAAATTTAGCTTTTACTTCTGCTTATTCAACCATATAAGCTGACCAATCAGGTTGTGAACGTATTAAAACGTGTTAAAATGCCAATGTGAACGCTAAGCGGACCAAGACTAAATGTTTTTTTGTCAGAACCAAGCAAACCGAACTAGAAGTGTGAACACACACCGAGATGAAGAAATATCTTAAACCGGACTACTTGGCATAGCCTGATTTGTTTAGCTTTTGCCATAAGATTATGCCATATCTTACGCTAGTTTGGTCCCGCTTAAAAACAAAGACGGCCTTAAGTGGTTTAAGTTGTTGTTTCCCCGCATCCATCCGTCTCTAGTGCAATAGGTCTTTGTTCACGTCTAGCATGAGGTTTGTTTTCCTCTCATATTCAGCCCCATTAATCAAACGTGGCAATGACTCTCCTCAGAGGTTTGGGGTTGGGAAGTGTTTGTTTTTCTCGGGCAGTAATCACTGTATTTCGTGTAGTGTTCAGCTCTTTGAATTGAAAAAGTTGTGTTGCTGCGGAGAGAAGCAGCATTGTGTGTGTTGCACGACCTGTCATGGCATCCGACGTTATCGCTCGCACCGTGTTTATCTTAGCAGTTTCCTGAATGGGGAGCCGATTAAACACGCCATTCTCTGGGTCGCTTCGGTTTGATTGTGTCACGATTCATTACACAGAATTACCTCTTGCGTGAGTGGACGTCTGTGGAGGTTAGCGAGACCACTCTTTCCTCGTTGTTTATTTTCTTCTGTCTTCTTCACTGGTTGGCTCATTATGCGTCATTCAGCTGAATCAGTACGATGGACAGATATTTGAGGAGGTAAAGTATGAATTAGCAGAGCGATGTCTTAAAGGGACAGTTCACCCAAAAAATCCCAGATTCTGTCATCGTTTACTCGCCCACAAGTTGTTCCGAATCTGTATGAGTTTGTTTCTTCTGCTGAACACAAGAAGAAGATATTTTGAAGAATGTCAGTAATCAAAACAACAGGCCCCAGTGACTTCCATAGTATTTTTTTCCTCTTACAGGTTTGGAAAAACTTGAGGGTGAGTAAATGATGACAATTTGCATTTTTGTGTGCACCTAATATATCGATATGCACTGATCAAATGACAAATGAAATGATCTAACAATGCACCACGTAAAAAAAAAATATATATTTTTAAGATGCACTTTTATTTTGACACTCATGTTGGCCACGTCTGCACACAACGTGCACACTAACCTTGTTACTCGCTACTTGTTTCCCTGACCCCTGACTCTATGATCGGATTTTTATATGTACCTCTATCTATTATGTTATCTATCTCAGTTTATTTGTATCGTTTCTATGTCATGTTTATTTTTACTATATTGTAAAGCGACCTTGAGTTTTCTGAAAGGCGCTATATAAAATAAACGTATTATTATTATTATTAAAGAAAAACCCCTTGAAAAACTTGTTCAAATTGCCTCTAAACTGTCATCAAATATTTGATAAGTTTTAACAACTTATTTTTCTGTATAAATGTGTTTTTCAACACCTAGAGTGCCTCATTGTGTTGTGTATAATCAAGTACATACAATATTATCAAAAGTATCAAAATATGCAAGTATTCAAATATTAATTGATATTGGTCATTTCAATTAATTTCAGTTAAAGTCATGGAAAAGCATGTTGCTATGACTTACTGATCATATCATTTTTACAGTCTATTATTCAAAAACTAAAGTGTATTTTATGTTGTCAATGTCTCATGTGGGATACAGGATTTGCAAGTTTCAGAGAGTTCAATTAAATGTTCATGCTACATTGTGGTTGCATTTGTGAGCCAATAAAAAAAAAAATGGTTGTGAATAGGCACATATATGGTCAAATTAATCATAAGCCCCTGAATCTAATCAAATCATGACTGTATTGTGGCATGCTTTGAGAAATCGCCAAATATCGTTTCGCTAGCTAAGAGAATAGAAGTTGTGCATAGGCAAGTACCACTCGTATTTTCTTTAAAAAACAAAATGCAACACTTAATATTTCAATATTCCAAATAATTAAAAGAGGCATTTTTGAGCAGTAAAACACAGTCATATTTTTCTTCAAAAGAGGTTTGCTGTGTTTGTCTAGCCTTGACTGACACTTCAGATGCTGCAGAGTGGAAAGATCAACACCTTCACTGAAGAACATTACACAAATAAACTTCATCTTGTTCTCAGAAACGCCACGGCGAGAGACAAGCACTTTATTTCATATTTCAGTCCCACAAATAATCTGACATGGCACTTTTGAGCAGCACTGAAGTCCAGCGGCGGTAAAGCCTGGTTGGTTTTTCTCTTTCTGCAGGTACTTGTGCTTCAGGTATGTGCTCATGCAGCGTTTGCGTGTGTGTGTGAATGTGCTCGGCGTGTATAGTTACATGCATGTGTGTGTGTGTGTATTAGTGTGTGTCCGGACCAGCACGCCCGCGGGTCGCTCCACAGATGAAACAGATAAGGTAATTGGCTCTAATGAAATCCAGACCTAGCAGTCCAAAATCTCTCTCCTGTTCCTCTCTCTCTTTTCATTCAAATCCATTTATTCTTCTCCCTTTCCTTCTCCCTCTCATGCTCATGTATGTCTGTTTGAAGTTTGCGAAACTTCAGGCTTAAGCGAAATTTTGAAGCAGAACTTCAGGCCGCTGGGCCCGTTGCCATGTACAGAGGGTCTAATTATCGCCCTTTTGCTGTCGTGGAGTTTACGGCACAGGAAAAGAGTCATTATGCATTCTATCCATATTCTTTTTTTAATGCGGAGGGAAGGTTGAAAGGTCGCCAAAAGGAGGTGCAGAAAAATGACTTCGAAACTTGCAAGCGGGGATGGGAATCTCACGGAATATAATGATTAATGATAGGTGATGTGTGTTGTGTTTTTCTAAGTTCAAATACTTCCCGTCTCAGTTTAATATGGAGAGATAAAAGGAAGCCGTTCGCAGGTTGAAACTCTGTGGTGATTTCAAAACATTGTTCTGTTTGTTTGAGCAGCGCAACACAGCGACTGTGGCTCAACCAATGGCGTGAGATGGGGGCGGGACAGATTGATCGACCAATGGAAGGGCTATATAGCATATCTCAACTTCTTGATTATTTATATCATCGCAAAATATAAACTATGTTTTTATCACCCAGCTCTTTATATAAAGGTGGATATATTAGTATATGTCCAACTTTATCCAAAAACATACAGTATACACACATACACACACACACACACACACACATATATTATACTATATAGCCCAAATCTCTGCTGTTTGATTGCTTGTATTATGTCAACTATATTAAGATATTATAAACATTAACATCATGAATTTCTGTAAAACTGCTTTGAAAAGTAAGTATGTTGTGAAAAGTGCTTGACTTGAAAACTTGTATGTAGACTCCACCTTTAGTGATTCTAAGTGTGCTGTTGTTTGGTGAGTAAATTAGTGTTTTTTGAATGATTAATTTAAAAGAAACGGTTCATAAGTTCAGTTCATGAATCTGAATATGTCCTTGAGGACATTGCAAGAGAAAAATGTTTTTAGTTTACGGTCTTCGCATTAAATAGAGATGCACAAAACACTCTCTATTTTGATGCAGTGACTAATTTACAAAAAAAATTAATAACTGTTAATGCAACTGAAAGCTTGGGTTTTCCCTCATCTGCATTGTACTGTTCATAAAGGAATTCATAAGGCAGCGTTGGCAGAACAGTAGAAAAAGGAAAGCGGAAAAAATGAAGGAACTTTTTTTCTTTCATTAATTATGGTTTGGACTTTGGCTTAAACAGATGGTTTTACAGGTTTTAATGAAGACGAGGTTTAATGTAACAAATCTTACAGATCCCCAAGCAACATTAGCATGCTAGAGGTTTCCATGGTTGTTTACGCGTTGCTATGGTGGGCTGTGTGGTTGCTAGGTGGTTGTTTAGTCAAAAGAGGTATCATTCATGTCTGTAGGACAAATGGCACAAAGTTTAATTCTCAGGGTTAGGGGTTTGAAATCTTAACTCTAAGTATGAGCAAAGCTTGAGTTAGCAAACACTACTAAAAACTAATTTAACACGCAAACGGATCCCTGGGAAGAGGGAGGAACGGAGACCTAATGAGGAAGGATTTACAACGCCCCACTGAGACATGAAACCCCAGTTTGGGCTGTTAAAACCTCTTATCTGTCCTCAACTTTTAACTTGAGCTTCACACTTCTGTATAGTTGGGCTGGGTTTGAGGGTGCGAGAGGCTCTTTTACCCCTGCGGGGGGGCAGAAACGCAGGGGTGATGAAGGTGTTGTTGGTTCAGACTGCATGGGGCGATGGACCATCTGTTTCAGGTTTTCCGTCTTTACTTTTCTCTTTCTCTGTGGAGTAATGGTGCATGCAAAGCAGCAGGAGATACCTGCTCCTGACCTCCAGAAACCTCAGACGCTAACTTGGTTTTAGATCATAGAATGAACACAATTACAACTGAATCGGCCCATTTTACCCAAATGTTCTCATGCTGTATTTAAAAAAAACATGTGAATGATATTTGAATGTTTTAACTAATGAATGGCACTTCATTTCTATTTTCTGAGTATGAATTATCGTATGCAATGCAAGCACTGTAAAAGGTTTTGCCACAAACTTCGTCATGCTGATGTCATCATGAGACAGCTTTTCACCTCAATGATAAAATATCGTCACGTTTTAATATTGCGAGAAGTTGTCACAACCAGTTCTGAATGCAGCAAAGTTTAGGGTTCATGTAAACAGAGATTTCAGAATCTGAAGTCAGATTGGATTCATTCGGATTGACAAAAAATAGTGCATGTAACATACCTAATGAAATCAAATTTAATATAATGAATATATAAATTATATTAAAAGAGCATTGTTCCAGCATGGACATATGGAGATAAGCACACTTCTGGCACTGTAAAAAGGATCGTTCACCCAAAAAATTCTGTCTTCATTTACTCACCCTAATGTTGTTCAAACCAGTATGACTTTCTTCTGAGGAACACACAAGAAAATATTTTGAAATACAGGGTGAATTCAGGTTGATTGGGATATTTTTTGCCATTGAGATGACTGGAAAAAAGTGTCCCAATCAACCGGAATTCACCCCATGTGTTTTTTTGGGGGGGTTTTTTGTCCATACAATGAAAGTCCAATGTTATATGGATCCCAACGTTCTTCAAAATATCTTCTTTTCTGTTCAACAGAGGAACGAGAGAGCAGATTCAATCTGACCTGTGAACAAATTGTTCAGGACTGCATTTCCCAATAGCATTGTGAGCCTACGCAATTGGTGGAAAGCACTTGTCCCAGTGCTTTCTACAAATATATAGGCTTAGGATAATTTGGGGAAATTTCTGGTTCAATCGATTAATTGAAAAGATCTAAGTCCAAAAAAATCATTCGTTTACGAATCAGACTAATGTGAAGCGTTCTCAGTGACCTGTCAACTAGCGAGACTGAACTTTCATTTGGGAAGAGCAATCAAGCAGAAATGCAGAGCGAATCGGATCAGAGTGACACAGTTTGCAAATGAATCTGGATCATGAATGAGGGTTAATAAAAGTTGAACGGCAACTTCTCAGGAATGCTTTTGAAACATGAGAAAACCTGCATTAAAACTAAAATGAATGTTTAAAAACTGGCCAGTCATTCCTCTTTGAACGCAGCATGTGGAGTTTAATAGTTGCTGGTGGGTGGATTGCATGCAACTCCATTGATGTTTTTGACATTTCGCGAAGCACGTTGCCATTCTTTAGCGATGACATGCATGTGTACACAACATTTTCTTAAAGGATGCAAAAAAAGAAAAAGAAAAAAATCAAGCTCACTCATTCGGAAAGATTTTTCTTTACGATTTTTAAAAGCACAGAGCAATTTTCTTGTTTCCTCTAAAGTGCTCAGACAGGATGTGAAACTGTTTGAATCACTTTTACAGCGAGTTCAACAGTTAAAACGCCGCAGCCATGACTCAGCATTGAGTTGCCTTGCTGTCTACTGCCTACATTAGCAGCTCCCTTCTAAGGGAGCATCATGACTGACATGGAGAAGCCTTCGGTTCGAAACTCTGAGCATCATACAAACAGCTTAGTAAAAAGTGATCATGGAAAAAGCCTTGACATAATGCATGTACCCTGAGGAACCCTACGCTGACACGTTGAAAAGAAGCAAGCATCATGCAGTCATGATGAACTTTATACACTTGTGTATCTGTTTAGCATTTCTGTCAGGGTGACAGCAGTCAACGAGGCTTAATGAAGGCCTGAAGCTTTGCCCTGGAGGGGGGCAGTTGAATGTTTGGAGGTGTCACTGAAGGCTAATTACCCCCCAGGGGGATGGAGGTCTGCATTTACCCCCCACAGATCCCCTCCAGGAAAGCCTGACAAAGATGCATTAAGCAGATCTTTAAAAAAAGAAAAGAAAAAACCCTCTCTGAAACGTTAACCTCCCCTGACGACACGCCGAGCGGGACGTGCTCCTTAGTTTGATACACACACACGGGACTAAAATGCATTGGTTACACTTTATTTTAAGGTGTCCTGAGTAATATTAATTAACAACATGTACTTACTATAGGGTTAGGGTTAGGGTAGGATTAGGATTTGGTTGAGGGTTAGTTGCATGTAATAATGCATTATTTACTGTTATTGCTATGGTAAGTACATGTAACGTGTAACAAGGACACTGTAAAATAAAGTGTTACCAGTGCATTTGATGCAACTCACAGAACAAATCACAGTCTTTATCTTCTGACTACCTTCAATTATTCATTGATGTAGAAAGTATATTCTTTTAGCTTTTTTAATGTTGTTGACTAAACAACAGTTGTCGGAATATTATAAGCTGTCATGATGGTGAACATGATTTCACCAAGCATAGCATGTTCGTGGAACAACATTACAATATCTCAATCAGCTTTGAGAGACAAGTTTACGGTTTATGTCAAGTTTAGGCTTACAACCAGGGTTAGGTGCTTCTACATCAGTGTTGTGTCTGTGTCTGATTTTAGAGATAAGTTATAGGTAGGGTGACAGAATTTGAAGTCCATTTATTTTTTGGTGGTTTCTGTTCCTGGCCACCAGGCTGGTTTCCACTGGTCAGACTGGTCTAGTTTGATGGTTTTCAAAGGTTTCTGGGTACATATCTGACTGAATTCATCATCTCTCCAAACACTGACTGCTGAATGAAGTTATTTTATTGTTTTTTATTTTAATGCTTACATTTAAAATAGCACTTGAACATTTTGTGACAACTCAATTTCATTGTGTACAATCAGTTTAAATTTGTAAATCGGAAGTTTACTTTATCCATTGGGATTACAAGAATAACTTAACAGGATGTATGGGAATCCAGATCTAGACCAATTTTTTATTTTTTTATTTAACTTCATCCATTTGGTTAGTCTTAATATTTTTATTTATTTAGTAATGTATTACCTTACTAATTTAAAATATAATTTGGTGCATGCTATAAAATGCTTTATTATTTGCATAGAAAAGTTTTCCTCAATTTACATTCCTCAAATTACATTTTGTGAAGGTTTTAATTTAACTTAAACCAGCAAACCCCCTTAGGCTGGTTTAGGCTGGTTTAGGCTGGTTTAAGCTGGTCTTTTCAGCCAGGAAATTTGATTTTTGTCACTTTTTATTGATAGGATTGAGAAATGTGAACATTCGAACTCCATAACCCATGACCACCGCTCCAACAAACTCACACTTTTCGAATAGCTTTGGATCAATCACCAGATGTCCCACGCTGCACAAATCTGTCTTTAAAACTGACTTGACATGTTAAACATCCAGATCATACCACAATTATGTTAATTTGTGCTGAATCTGTGAACACAAAACCAAACCGTGGACCTCGAGAACAATGCGCTGTGTTTGTCAACCGAGAACAAAAAGTGTGTGTTTGATCCAGCCCATCAGATTTTCCTGGCGAGTGGCGTGAAAACGCAGAGGGCTAGTTTCAGGGACCAGTCTAATTAAAATATTTCACTTATAAAAGTTTCCAGTGGATAGATTTGACCTTGTGTGCATTCCAGCTATTCAGGGGAATAAAGCAGGGCAAATGCATGCTCATAACTTTCTGTTCCAAGCAGGGATCTCATCCAGAGGAGAAACAGAGGAAGTCAGAGGGGAGTTGGCTTCATACATCTTAGTGAAACAGGTCAGTAAGTGACTCAGTCCTTTATATTCTCTTGCTCCTCCAGAACATCATTCTTCAAATGGGGGTCTGATTTCAACTGCAGGCACTTTTTGTTCCAGTGGTTGATTTTTATTAAAACTATCCGATTTCAGCTTTTTCTTTTTGTTATATGAAGGTCACATTAAACATTTCTTATGTATTTAGCAGATGCTTTTATCTGAAGTGACTTATATTGCATTAATACAGTCAAGGTACACTCTCAGGAAAAAAGCACAACTGTCACTGGGGCGGTACCCTTTTAAAAGGTACACTTTCGAACCTTATTTACCCCTAAAGTATATTAGTACCTTTTAACTAATAATTATTCTAATTATTTTTTTTTTTAGAGTGTACAGTATATATATATTTTTTATCAGTTTATGCTAGCGCTGTGTTAAAGCCAACTTGGAAACTTCTCACCAGGTCTTAATAATTTATTTGTGCTACTTTTCAAATGTCTTTAAATAAAAATATTTTATTGTTTTGCTTAGATTATCCCCAACTTTCAATCTTTGAAAATTCATCATAAAAATGTGAATTATTAGATTTTTAAAGGAATGATGTTCTGGGCTCATGACATGGATTTTTTTTTTTTAAAGATTTTCCTTGAGGTTTGCTCGTAATATAGGCTACATATTAACGATAAAACGAATATTTGTGGAAAAATTATTGTTTTTAACCTCATCTTGATCCTCTGTTGGAAATTATCCGTTTTTTAAGGTTTGGTAACCAAACAGTTGATGGACCCATTGACTTCCATAGTTCTCCAAAGTTTGATTACTGACATGCTTCAAAATATCATTTTTTGTGTTCAACAAAATTGGAACAACTTGAGGGTGAGTAAATTATGACAGAATTTTCATTTTTGTGTGAACTGTCCCTTTAAGGCTTATCAGTAAATGGTCACTGTTATGATTGGATAATTCCATTGCATAAGAAAACATATCCATTATCCATATATAAAGCATTATGCATTATAAAATTGTTTACTTACAGTTTGCAATGAAGGCCTAGCTGCTGTCAGATCCAATACGGTTGCTTCATCTTTCAACAAAAGTTTCTTTGCAAACTCTCCATTACACTGTGCATCGATTATAATAAAACAGTCTGCAGTCAAATGCTCCGAACAAACATATAATCCTCTGACGCGATTCAGGCCGCCATTGTAAATAAACCATCCACCTGTTCCTGACGCTGGAGTCCTTTTGAAGTCTGAACAGCAGATATGCATTTGTCCAGATGTTAGGCCGCAGGCTCAAGCGTGGAGTAGGTCAGGAACTGAACACATCTGTAAACTGTATCCAGTGTAGACAGCGTCAGTGATTAGAATGGGTTCTGTTTGCTTTTGACGCGACGCTTGTGTTGAAGACGAGCCGTTAAGCGACTGAATGCCAGTGGGCGGGGCTTATGGTGCAATGATGTAAAACTATTGGTCCATGTCTTCATTTAGATGCAGTCATATGCAAATATATATTTTTTAAAACATTTCAATATTTACTGAGTGATTACTTTACTTGAGATGAAATATGAGATGTTATGTGTGAAGAAAATATTTTTTAATCAAATTGTAGCATTTCCATTTTCTCAAGCTGTTATTTTGTCAAATTATGAAAAAACATTAATGGTGCCTATTTAGAAATCTTGTCAATATTGTCAATAACCTTATCAAGACAAAGGAGTTGACTATTTTATTCCACAAATGTTACAATTTAAATACATTTAAATTTGGAGGTTATTACACCTATTTGTGCACTATTTTTCTAATAATTCGATGGACATGAGTAAATTATCATATTCTATGACTATTTTAATTTCAGTTTCCCAAAGTGCCTATAATTGAAGAAACATCCTCTATATAAAATCTCCCCATCACTGAAATCTTTTGGACAGCGACAGGATGATTTAAGGTTGAGTTAAAATTGTTTACCCCCTTCAGGCAGGCTCAAACGTATTTCAGGGGGCAACTGGCAAACATCAACAAACATCAGACAAAAGGCCTTTTATTTTGCATGAAAGTTTGTGATGTCTTTGTGTACACTGATCTGCATTCTGATTGTGTTTATTCTCATAGAAACCGCACTGATGGGCAGGTAGATGTGAGCTGGCGGTCTGTAAACCTTATTGTGTGCCACATGTAGGGTGGCACAGTGATGCCAATTCAGCTGCCTGGGTGGTACATATATACACAATAACCCCACTATTGCCAAACACACATGGCCATGACCAGCCACTTAAAGTCTTGGCGTAATGCCTGGGATGTGAGGCACTCTTGTATTTTGTGGGGCTTTATAAGAAAGATTCTTTATTTATCAGACACATTTAAAGTGATTTACAGAACATTTTACCACATAGACAATCTCCTGCTGGAGTAAAATCTGTTTTTGGGGGTTTAAACCTACATCCTTTTGGGTTTTAAACACAAACGCTTGTGTAGACGCAACATGCAACATAAAGTTGGGTTCAATTTGCAGCTTATTTTGGCCGACGTGTAAAGAAACCAACAACTTTCTGTTTTGTTTTTAATAGATAGATTATACCACACTAAGAGATGGACGTGGGCAAAACTGAATCAAATATGCCTACCCTCAAAACCTTGTGCAACCAGCACTTTCACATATTGCTCAAGGCCGCTTGATTTCTGAAAATATCTTGCATTCCTGTTATTGTGTGGGATGACTTTTAACACCAATAAAATGTCTCGGTTATGTTTGTGCATTTTTAAGGTTTCTTATTGAGGCATGTTTGCAGCAAAACAGCCGACGATCAGAGCGCCTTTAAACATCAGAGGGAAAATATGCCTCTGAAATATGGTAAAGTGAGTTTTTAGCATCCCACTTAAAAACGAACACACATTATCACTGCAGAATTCTGAATATTGGACAATATTAATCTCTTAAGGGAAACGGCAGCATGCAGGTGTTAGTTCATCAAGGTCACCCATGCATACATGCTGTGCACAGCTGCATATTGCAATACTATATGAGTATGATAGTATGCCATTCCAAGCACAACCTGATATAGGGATGAATTATCTACAGCTCCTTTTCCCTTGAATATGAGCGAAATGTAATGCGCTGAATCTCTGGACACAATTAAAACAGGCACACACGATCTGGCTGCTCATAATAATTTAAATATGATTGGAATCTCCTATATGATCAGAGCTGCGTGGCATGAAAGAGCTGAATCCATGTGGTTCCGCTTATAACCCAGAACCCAGTAAATCAGAGATGAAAAGGCCTTCGCTCAAATCAAATCATATATTAATCTAGTCTTCCAGGACGGACATGCTTTGTTGAGCTGAGCCGTTTGAGGTATCGTTGTGTGCTAGAAGTTTCCATTGAGCAGAGAAGACATGAAATGAAAGCAGCATGTCGTGAACAATCTCACCTCAACTAAAGCCACAACAGTCAAGAATATCTACAGCCGACCCTTGACCTCACTGCTGAATCAAAAGGTTCTTCATGCGTTTTGCTGATAATCAAGATTGTGTTTTAAACCCTCTTGATCTGTTGAATCTGATTTTAGTTGTGCTTATGTTTGGGATCTCAGAGACATTTAATATTATTAGGATGAAATTAGGGGCCCATATGCACATGTATACCCTGCATACAGATGCTATACGCCACTGTGAAGGGTTAAAGGCCCATTTACACCAAGAACGATAACTGTAAAGATAACTATAAACATAACTATAAAAGTGTCCACACGTGGATGATATCATTATGTTTTTTCTAAGTGCGAGCATAAATGCTAAACTTAATAATAATAAATAATAATGATTAAAAAAAATTAAATGCTCAATGCTTTAAATGCTCAACATTAAGCCAATCAGCATTGACATTAAGTCAATGCTGTTTGGCTTAATGACAATGTTTTTATGGTTCATCAGCTGGATGAAATCGTTCTGAAAGTAATTCCAACTATATCGTTTCTATGTGCCATTATCGTTATAGTTGTGGCGTGAACTATTCTATTCTTAAAATATTGAGAACGATTTTTAGAAATATCTTTATCGTTATGTTTATAGTTGTTGTCCTTGGTGTGAACGGGCCTATTACGATAACGAAAAAATATATAGTTCTAAAAATTATAAATGTAAAAGAATAGCCTAGTCCACACAGAAATTACATTGCTGGAATCATTTTTTAGCTGATGAACGATTTTTTTTTTCAGCTGATGAACGATAAAAACATTGACAGCCAATCAGAATCCATCATGCTTTAAAGAGCTCGAGCATTTAAAGCGGCAGACGATAAAACTGCAGCGCGCGCCTAAAATAAACATAATTATATCGTCCGCTGGTGTGAAGCTACTGTTGTTATCATTAGTTATCTTTATAGTTATCGTTCTTTATAGTTATCGTTCTCATTAAAAACTTCACCATGAACACTCGGCACCCGACAAGGCCTACAAATGTTTTTTTTTTTTTTTTTTTACAAAAACACCTGTTTTTTTTATATCAAATTGAGCAAATCAGTAAAGAATTACGTTTCACTGTTTTCTGTTTCACTGATTATTCTGACACTGAATATTATTTAGTGAGGTTTAAAAACCTATTTATTAGTGCTGAATAGCCTATTTTTACTTAGCCTACCAAAACTTATAATATAAAAATAAAAAATAGTAGGCTACTGTTAAATTAAGTCAAGCACCTTTATACTTTAAAAAAAAAAAATAGCCTAATAATAATGTAGCCTACATCAGTTAGGCAAATAGCTGTAGCCTACAGCTCAAGCTCTTTTTACCCAAATGCTAGGCTATAACAATCTGCCATTTATAAATTTCTTTTTACACATTATTTAAATTTTGTATGAGATCAGATGAGCAGTGCATTCATGTCTTTTGGCCTTTGAGTTTTAAATCATGATGTTAAAGCCATCAGTTCGAGCGGCTGTGTGCGCGTGCGTGTGCGCGTGCACTGCTGTGTAATTCACATGGACCAGGAATTTCATGCAGTCAAGTCCACAGAGGTGAGAGTTTCTCAAGTTCAACACAACACGGACATGCTCATTTGAAGATGGTGAATCGAATCAGCTCGGCGAATCTCCACTGCCCTACAGGTCAGATGCTTTTACATCAACATTCGTCAAATCGTTTAACTGGACAAGCCTGCTTTTACACTTCATATTTCAAACGCTCACGCAGAAGGCCCGAGTGCATGTAAATAAACTGCAGTGCTTGATTTGGTTTTCTTTTCTTTCTGAACATACAATAAAAACAGGAACATTCTATCCGATTTCATAATTCATATTGCCTTTATTTTCATTCGAAAAAGCACTGAAATTAACATGATCATGAAACACACTCCAGTTATGCCAACACAAGCAAAACTGCAGCATATCCAGTTCGAGTTTTAGAGAATTAATTACCAGAGGCATTCTGCAGTATATCCTCAACGAGTGATGAAATCCCTGCTAAACTCCAACACAATCCAAAGCAAAAGAGAGAAAGAAAAAATCCTAGACTTGTGCTTTTGCCGGTCAAAGTTTGCGCGCGCAAAACCTTTCCACAAACATCAGGTTTATCATTCCATCATTATCCCATCGAGTCTGACTTCTTTTAAAGAAACTCAACTCATATTTGTGTCAGACTGAATGCGTGCATGTGAAGGCGGGTCTGTGCAACTCAACATCTGTTCTATTCACGTGACGTTAAGAAAAATATTAACAACATCTGGTAAAAATAAGTTTGATTCAGGTGCTTGAGCTCCCTCTTTCACTCGCTCTCTTTCTGCCTGTCCAATTCCCCAAACCCCTGGATTTGAACGTGTTTCTGACTGGAAATCGAGATCAGTGACAGCAGAAACAATCACACCCTGCGCGCGTGTCTTTTAAAACAAGACATCTTAATATTCCATAAAATATACGGAGGATTTTTGTGACGATTCATACTTTATAATAATTATCCTATATCAAAACCCTTTTTTTTCGTTTGCCTAATTTAAAAGTAGGCCTATTTTTTATTAATAGCCTATTATTCTTGGTAATTCCTTCATTTTTATTGTTTGATGATTTATCGGTTGATAATATTTCTCTCTGGATCAGTAAAAGACTCTCGGTTGTAAAATGCTCGTGTTTGGCTGTTTTGACCCTCTCCGTGACCTTCCCGACCCTTCATTTTATAGACATCTGGGAATTCCATAGATGTTTGGAGCAGTTACACACCTTCACATGATTCTTCACAACATCTGAACGCTTTCCCAGACCTCCTGTCATATGCTGTCCTTTTGGGTTCAAATGCCCGCGCAAAATGGCACAAATGTCTTAATGACTGCAGAAATATGTATTCTTTATATGTTATTCTTCCCTGATGTGTTTTCATTTGTTATAGTAGAAAATAGCATGCAAATATAATTTGTGTGTATAGGCTATTAGAACAGTTTTTGTATTTAATTCGTCCAAATGTTTAAAATCATTACTACTAAATAAAATGACAGATTTTGGGCGAAAACCACTCGAAAATATTTATAAAAATAATAAATAACATTATATAGTTCAAATTATCCTTTAATTTAATGTTAAATAGTTTGAAATATTTTCCTTGCAAAATATCTAAATATGTCATTTTCATAACAGCATCTTAATACTTTAGAAAAACAGAACTGTAATATATATGAGCTGAGTATTAGAACGAGTTTTTAAATAAACATAATTTATAACAACGGGAACTCATGCAGGCAAGAGTAGGCTACCTTTATTTTTATTTTTAGTTGTTTCTGTGTACAAACTACTTTTCGTTTTTTTATGTATTTTTGAAATCCCTTCATATTGCATAACTGAAATAACAACATGCTAAAATAGGTACGTTTCAAACCATGTTTTATTGCAGAAAATATACACATATGTACATCGTATTTAAAATAGAAAATGCATGTAGACACCAGATCTCTCTGCATTGACAATCATTAATAAATAAATAAATGTCTTTTCTAGGACCAGTCAAAGAAAGTGTTGACGCAGATATGAGCCGATTCTGTTCTTTCTTTCAGAAATAAATACGACGACACGTCAGATGTGCAGTGAGTCTCTGTTGCTCGACAGAAGCACATGTTTTCCACATTCCCCCAGTTCTGACTGTAATTCCTGCTCGCATGTCGTAGTTCACAACTGTAAGTGCTTGCAACGACGTCATGATGCTCCAGAACTTTCCCTTTATAATCCTCATTTTCGCCATTGTTTTCGTGTCGCTCCTTCCAGTGAGTTCAGCTGCTCTGATGCTTATGGCGGAAAACCTGAACAAACATGAAAGTGTGTTAAATTTATCTAATATTAACATGCATTTCATTACATAGGACATAGACAATATCAAATAAAGTTTGCAAAATCCCCCCAACTTTGGTTGCCTTTGTGTTTATGCTCCTCAAAGAACTGTGTTTTGAAAATGCATGTGAGAATCTTTTAATCATAACAGGTTCTTTAAGAATAGTTTATCAGCCAAAGGTTTAGACACATCTACTCATTCTTTATTAGGCCTATCACTAATTTCTACATTGCACAATAATAATAAAACCATTAAAACTAACATTAAGTAACACAGAGGGAAAGCATGTGGATGATAGTGACCAAAACATGTGAAATCTGAAAATGAATCTTTCTTGTTGTTTAAAACTCAACCAACTTCTCGAGGTGCATCCTGGGATGCTTTTAAACGCTATTGTGGGAAGAGAATTTGATGATAAATCCTTCACTATCATCCACTCAAACTAAAGAAAATATATAGGCTATGACTATATTTGTCTACGAAACAAATGTGAAACATTTAAACAAACTTCTAGAAGTTTTTTTTAAGACAAGTGTGTCCAAATATTTTGACTGGTAGACTATATGTATCATCCGAAAACCCTTGATTTTAAAGTGCATTGCATACCGTGCTGCATCAGAAGCGCGCGTCCGTGCATTAGTGTGATGTTGACATGGACCACACGCCCTCCATTCTCCACACGGAAAACGCGTAACTGAGTTTCTCGTGCGCCACATAACTGCAGCTGGACATCTTGGAGTCCAGCTCGTCGCTCTGCAGAACCTGGCAGAGGAAATCAATGTACCGGGCGGCCAGTTTGAGAGTCTGTATCTTGCTGAGTTTGTCCGAGGGTAACGTGGGGATGATTTTGCGCAGAGACGCGAACGCCTCGTTCAGAGACTGAGTCCTCTGACGCTCGCGCACGTTCGCCATGACGCGCTGAGTCTGCAGGTCCTCCAGAGACTGCGGGCTGTCGTCGCCGCTGTTGCTGAGCTTCTTGCTTCTCTTCCCGGGAGAGGGACTGTCGGGATCCTCTCCGTTCTTCCTGCTCGGGCGTCTTTTCCTGCCGCTGCTGCGTTTCTGCTGTCGCCTGTGGTCGAGCTCCTCCTCGCTGTTCCCAAGACTGTCCACTGGAGACTCCGGGGAGCTGGACTCCTCGTGCATCACCTCTTCCTCAAACATCACCTTCACAGTGAGAGGGAAAGCTCAGATATATGTCGTGGGTTCTCTGTCTCCAGCGGGATGGGGTCAGGGTGTCTCCTCGTGCGTCACGGAGGTGTTTCTCAAACTTGAAGGGAACTTTGGAGGCTCTTATAGTCTGGAAGGCGCAAACTTTTTGGGGTGGCCCGTGATTGGACGAGAAGCGGCGTTGCGTAAGAGAGGAGAGGCGGGAGAGAGCCGAGATCCAAAAGGATTCCGTTACACAAGAAACCGTTCTTTAACTCGAGCATCACGAGCCAATCACAGCGCTTCGTCTAAACTAAACACAACATACACACCGACGATGACATATTCTGTCATACATCGATGCTGATGTTTCTGTAATTCAAATCTAAAATGGAGTAGAATAGAATCTATTTTGGGGATTTTCAGAGGTGGTGTGTGCGTTGCTGTCATACGCCAACCATATTAAAATTATAACATCCATCATGCCGTCAAAATAGTGAACTTATGATTAGTATGATCCAACGAAAACACTGAAACATTCAATACTGAGACATGTGTTGACACATTTATTATAGGCTGGTGATTAATTTTGAGAAATGAGCTGCTGAACTTAATATATTTTGCCTTTTAGTCTGTAGATGCAGTAGAATACAATAGACTATTTGACACTGAATGGATTTCTCATATACCAACAAGCACATATCAAACACTAACAGTGTCATTATGTCAGAATTATAATTATTATAAAATACTGAAACATTTGATATTGAAATATGTGTTTACAAATGTATTATATGCTGGTGATTAATTTTGATAAATGAGCTGCTGAACTGAACATATTTAGCCTTTTAGTCTTTAGATGTTGTAGAATAGAATACAATAGAATATAACAAAATAGAATATTTGGCATTAAGTGCATTTCTTATATACAAATAAACACACATCAAACACTAACAATGTTATTATGTCAAAATTATAATTATGATCTCATAAATTACTGAAACATTCGGAATCTTTGGCTATTTTGCCAAATCCATTACAATGATTAATAGGCCTCTGTAATCATTAAAAATGGCTTTTCAACTGGACAGATTTCAGTGTGGTTTCTGGAATGAGTGGAGAGACTTTATGATTTGTGACCTGGCAATGTTGGACCACAAATGCTCTCAAAATACAGCGTGTAAACGTTTCAAACTGGATGGTCTTTGTTCAGTATAGCGATACATTACATTCTTAATGTATTTAATGTATTAAAAATAATTTACAGCCAATTTACACACTGGCAGCTCTGAAGAACTGTCATTATTCTGAAATCCACCTCAAGTCACTGTAAAAGAAAAGAAAGCCAATCTGGTTTGGCTAAGCAGACCTCATTGTTTATTTGAGCATGTTCTGAAATGCATGTCTGTGTTAGTGTTTTTGCAGAGTCAGGTTTCCTTCTGCCGCGTTTTCATTCGCAGCGGGTCGCCAAGCGCAGACGACGCGCAAACTGTGTGGCCTCTCCAGTCCAACACAAACACACTCCCCAAACTGGCCTTTTGCTTTCACACAGATCCGAGCGTCTGCATTATCTGCACAGACCCGCACAAGTTTCTGTAAATGTCATATAACATAGCAGCATTATACATTCAAATATAAACCACTAAAACTAAGGCTTCTAAATAACCGTGCAGACGCTCCCTTTTAAGTGTTAAGACCGAGGTTTGAAGATTCCGCAAGGTGGCGCACTGACGAAACTTATCCATGCGTCTCATCGTGCGTAAATGCGCATCTCACAACTGTGATGTGACTTGAAGATTCACCAGAAGGATGACAGACACGTTTATATTGTACGGTGTACAATGTACGCTATACATAAATGATCGAAATGGCTCTGGAATGTTCTGTTTAAAAGCGTCTACATGTGGTTATCTTGGGAACGGAAGGTCCAGGCGGTGCACCTGTTTTTGGTGGATCTGTAATATTTGTCAGTTGAACCCTGTCAACAATCCTGAAACAAATCCTCATACCTGAAAGACACCCGAAAATCGCCAAATCCCCCAAATTCCGCATCAAAAATTCCACCAAAATGCAGCAATTTATATATAATTCCCGTTGAAAATGTATCATTATTTGGAACCAAGTATATATATATATATATATATATATAATTATAATTATAATTAACATTTGTTTCCAAAAGGTCTAAGCCTATAAGATTACCAATATGTCAAAATATGTCAAAATGCCACTTTTGGATATGAACAGTTATTTTGGGAGTATTTCTGGATTTCAAACTACTATACAGATGAGATTTATTGGATAACTGTCTAGTAGCAAAACATTATTCCAGTGTAGTTCTTATAAATATTACAGAATATCCAAAAGGATTATAGAGTCAAATAAGATCATAATGGATGATTCCATAGAGAAGTTTGGACTAAGCACTTTTCAGCTGTAAAACTGTCCCAATAATCCAAATACATTAGATAGATAGATAGATAGATCGATAGACAGACTAAATTACTGCCTTCAAATTTAAAAGCCCAATCAACTTGGATGTTTAAGTCATTTCAACTTAAATGACATTAAACTGACTTAAAAAATGTTGTTATAACTTATGGGTCATATAATCTTTTACAGTAGCCTATAGATAGATAGATAGATAGATGATTTTGCTGTCCAATTTTTAATATGATTAACTCCGCCAATCATTACAGAGTTAAGGTAGGCCAGCAACAACAGAGAAAGAATAATAATAATGGTTATAAGCAATATTTTTTTCCATAATAAACTTTAAGTACCTTGATAAACGTTCATCTAAACAATGCAATTGAAATATTGACTATAAGTTCAGTTGTTCTCGAGTATGTCCGTCATGAAGGCGATGTAGATGATGGCCAGGCGCAGAGTCTCTATGCGTGACAGTCTCTTCTCGTAGGCGAACGTGGGAACTTTCCCGCGCAGGCGCTCGAACGCCTCGTTCAGGCTGAACATCCGTTTGCGCTCGCGGACGTTCGCGGCCCGGCGCTGCACGGTGCTGATCACCCGCTTGCGTTTGGCTTTCCCGTTACCGGAACCGTTCACGGTCAACCCCGGAGACGCGGCGGGTGATGACAGCGCGTAAAAGTCATCCGATCGAGCTGTGGAGATGTCGAGCTCATGGATGGAAGTCAAGTCCTGGTACCGTCCATTGCAATCCGTGCTGTGGGTCTCCTTTGGCGCCAAAACGGATTTGTTTGGCACCATCTCCACGAAGTCCACATCACTGACCAAATCAAACATCGCAGGACTCAGAAATGACATTTGCACATCCATAGTTTAAAAAAATAAAATAAAATAGGAGCCTAAAGGAGGAAATGCACTTTGATTAAAGAGCACATGATCAGACTTCAT